>JAHWFP010100783.1:27214-41755 GCA_023313725.1 Lithobius niger | reverse complement strand
TCCAATTGCCCACTTCGGTTCTAGTTGTTAAGGTACTAAATTTAACTATTATCATTTCGTACCACACAGCACTACCACGTCAAAATAACACTGTTTGAAAAAGTTTAAACTCTGATAGAATTCAGAGCACTAATTTTCATTGCCAAAATGAAAAAAATTTGCAACTTACCACAATTATGGAGCAAAGATGTGGTTGAAGACCTATCAGTTAAGCTTAAGTTTTTAAAGATTACCAAAGGTACCGGACTCGTCGCCAACTGTGATGTCCTAGGCGGGGACACACCTTAGCCCAGCGTGGGCACCAATGGTAATAAACACACGGACTACCAGAGTGTAGGCTACAGCTGATAAGACAGCGAACTTCCTGTTTACTGCTCCTTAAATACAGGGAAGTCATGTGATGCACTTAAGACAATATACAATTGTGGAACAGCCTATTTAGTGGTTAAAGGGTTATCTTGGTAGGGTTAACAAATAGACATGAAATTGGTGGCTGCCATTGTGGAGCACACAAGTGACGACTCCACAATAAGGAAAATACAATTTAAGTTTGATCAAGTAGGCACTAATAATGGTTCAGCATAAGCCGATTTTTAACTTTTTGCTTAATATTGAATTTGGTTGCCTGTCTGATATCCAGCGGTATTTTGTTTAAAATGGTTGCAACATTCTAGACTTCTTTTACTGCATGAGTTTTTCCGTGATGGTATTTTGAACCATGCCACATGATTTCTTACATGTCTTAAAATTTTATTCTGATACGTTATATCAAAAACATTATTTGTTATACTGTCAATTTAAAAAGTAATGAGAATTTCATTAGGCTATATTTCTTCAGAATATCACTAGTTGACATTTTTAGGGTAAATCTAAATAATGCTTTCGTTGCCATATTTAGTACTTTTTGTAGATTGTCGATGTAGTTATCCGTAGTTGACCCAAAAATTGTACACGCGAATATGACATGTGAGAGAATCCAAGATTCATAAAGTATTTTTTTTTTTACTTCGATCCCAAAGCAATTGTTAACCTATTATAAGAATGGTATCATTGTCATAATTTTATATTTTTATTTTCAATATGTGTATAAAATTTCCAACTTTCATCAATTTGAAGTCCCAAGAATCGAAGGGAGGATACCTGTTTAATTCTAGGGCAACTGTTACGCTTACAATTTTCTTGTCAATCCTCTTTATGCAAAAAAATGCCGTACTTTAATTTTCCAGTGTGAGAAGTAGATATACGCAAAAGTTTGTTTTCTTATTGTTGATGTAAATTTCGTTACCATAAAGATAATGACTAAGTGTTAAATTCAATTTGTAAGTTTTTTACCATTAAATTTTGTTTTTTATTGATAGAAACAATAAGGATATCATCAGCAGATATGGTGATATGACATTTATGGATTCCTTCAGTAATATCATTTGTGTAATTACAAATAGCGTAGAGCCAAGAATTGAGCCTTGTGGTACCCCATACTCTACCTTAGCCCATTCACTTTGTGAAGTCGAAATTTTTACACAACTTTGTCTATTTAATTCCTATTCAGTCTTCTGTAAACTTCACTTTTAGTTTTTATAAGAATTTACGAGTACTTGTTTTAATTCTTTTTTTTTCAAAATTCCTTTGCTTTGATAGTTTAATACTTTTGGGTCCAATTTATTGAAGATGTTTGGTATGTAATATGGTATACTTCTTAAGCATCCGTAAGCATTGTTTCACTCCGGTATTCTATAATTCTGCGTTTGGTAAGTGGTCGGCCGGTTACGACGAGTGTCTTCTGCGCCAAAGGTTCGGTTTTCTCGTCTGACCTCAGCCAGCCTTAGAATTGTTGGGAAGAGAAGAACCCTGTGATGGCTCGTCTCGATTGTGGCACGCAAAAGATCCTAGGAATTTTCGACTGGAATTACCTATCAAAATTACCTATTACCTATCAAAATTGCGTTCTGGTGCCATGATTTCGGCTGGGAGTGCGTCAAACCTCCAACGTTTGGGTAATAATTTTTTGTAAGTTCGCAATCTAGGTAAGCCACCATACAAAATATGTGGACGGTGTACAATAAATAATCGGCTACTTATCAGAGTGTGTTCACTTTTACGGTATCTCCTTTTCCATTGAACACGAAAAATATTACCATTCCCGAATATGCGCATTTACGTTGTCATTGTATGGGTTGTATTGTTGTATTGTTGTATTGTTGTATTGTTGTATTGTTGTATTGCATGGGTGCGAAAGGACCGAATTTTTCCTCAGACAGCTAATAACAGCCAAACTACTTTGTAAAGCGACGTGTCTGGTGATCATCGTGCTCCTACATATGTTATCTAGCTAGGACGGACGCTAATTTTGTCGTTGAGTCTTGGCGGGCGACACACTAGCGTGTGTCTTAATTCTCGACTGGTTTAATGATTTTTTTTGGTATTTCAATAAATTCATTTGAGCCTTTAGGCTTCAGAAGCAAACTAACGACCGTATAGATGAACTATATAAGTTTTGAACCTAACTAGACGTTACGAAACAAGACAGAATAGTAAGGAGAGAAAAACCAGGGGTCCGAAGAGGTAAAGCTTAATCATGGCAAGGAACGAGAGAATGTCCAACATAGGCCATGCTTGATTGACATAGCCGCTGAAGAAAATCTGGTAGTTTCTCATGCTATACCCTAACCTTCAGGGATTTTGCCAGGGTTCCTATTCTAAGTACTGAACAAGTCATCTTCTTCAGGAGGCTTATTAGCTGAGGACTGCAACAGCTTAACCACTATGATCACAAGTT
This sequence comes from Lithobius niger, assembly GCA_023313725.1. Classification (NCBI taxonomy): domain Eukaryota; kingdom Metazoa; phylum Arthropoda; class Chilopoda; order Lithobiomorpha; family Lithobiidae; genus Lithobius; species Lithobius niger. Next base: position 38,979 of record JAHWFP010100783.1, on the reverse strand, counting down.
GTTGTTTCGCAAAGCGCTGAAATGACTTTAAAATGACTGAATGCATTTTTACGAAATTTGGTATCGTAGTGATGTAAAATTAGTCCTACAACCAACCCGACATTTATACGTGCGCATGTACACGCTGAGTCCGACGTCTCAGTTTTCTTCCCGGCTCCTTGAAGCTGGGGAATAACTGGGTACTATGCTCTTCGGTGTACGATCGCATGTAATACAGATTGTGATGCGTGATGAGCAGAGCGTGATGAGCCTGTGGGTGTACCAGCCCGCACGTCAACTGCAAATCAGAGGACCTGGATCTGCTACGTTTGTTAGACTTACAGTTGGAAGGACGGACGTTCGGGATAGTAGTCCAGAAGGCTTCATTTCCTCATTAGGGGTTGCATTAGTCACCTTTGCCTTGCTCTCCTTCTTCTCCTCTTTCGTCTCACGCAAATATGCATTATTAGGTACAGCAATCTTCTCTAAATCTCACAATGCTGCACAACGTAATAGATGCGTTTCCGAATCATTAATGTCTTTGCGCAGTCGTCTAGGACCATAGACTGGTTTCGGGCTACAAACTAACTCTAGGCCTGACGGTAATGACGGTTAGGCCTATAAAACTCCATAAGAGTCATGCGACTTTTCTTAGCAAGGAGAAGGCGAAAGAAAAAAATAGAAAGGAAAAGAGAAGAGAGCACGCAATAGCGAGGTAACGATGTTCTTATACAGAGGAACAACAATACAAGGCAATGCCTTAAGCAGTAAGTTGTTATAGCTACAGTACAACAACAGGTTATTAAGAAGTCGGACCTTTAAACAAGTGACAAGGAAAGAGAACAATGGTAATCAACGATGAAACAGTGAATGTACGACAAATAATGGTCTTCTGCTTCAGCCGAAGACTAGCAATAGAACAGACAAGCATTGTTAACAGGCCATATCCTTTTTTATTTTTTTTTTTTATTTATTTATTTGAGCGTACAGGCCTATATCACCAAGTGCTCAGTCTAGCCTACTTAAAAACTAAAACCAAATGCCACCAGTACAAGAAGCAACTTACAAATCACCAAAAAAAAAACCAGCAAGCACCCTGGACCCTATGCACGAGGTACCGGGAACAAGAGATACTCCTGAAACTCTAGGTGAGCCGTTGTGTTGCCTTACAAAACCCCAAGGTCCTGCGCAGGGGGCCTATACCTAACACCGAGTGTGGGGAGACGCCGAGGGCTACGCGAACCGGGTCGACCCCTACATTATGGGCAAAGCGCCGCTGAGCAGCCCAAAAAGGGCACTCCACCAAAAAATGACGTACAGTCTCTTCCCCACCGCCACAGGTACAAAGAGGCGAGCGAGACCACCCCAACCTGAACATGTGAGCCCTGAGCTGAACATGACCAGTTCGAAGTCTGGAGAGCAAACCCGCATCGCGACGGGAGAAACTGTCAAGAGACCTAGGGTAGGCTGTGGTTGGGTGCAACTCGTACAAACCCCTGCCCACTGGACTGGCAGACCACTCCGCAGCCCACTCACGCTCAACAACCCTCGCAACCACAGGCTGTAGGTCCCTGGGACCCATGGCAAGACTGATCACACCCCCTTCCCCATCCGAGCCCTGCCTGGCTAGACTGTCTGCCAGCTCATTGCCAAAGCAGCCTGAGTGGCCCGCAGTCCACTCAAGGGAGACTGACCTGCCACGCTGGCAAAGGGCAAAAAGCTTCCACCCTATCTCAAAAGCGATCGGGTGGGAACATTGGAGAGATAGAAAACAACGCCTCAGGAAGCCAATACTAGCCAACGAATCGGTGAGTACACAGAACTCAGGCAACTGCATATCCAAACCAATGTCTAGTGCCACAGAAATAGCCGCAAGCTCCCCCACGAAGGCCGAGGGGAGCGGGCGAAGAAAGAACCGGTACTCCAGCCGCCAACACGGAACACAGACACCAACCCCCCCTTCCCCCCGTTCCACGAAGAAGGAAGCGTCACAGAACACCTGAACAGCCGAACGACTAGTCGTGCCTCTTTCCGACTGCACAGAAGCCACCGCCGCTGGACACCACAGCCACGGGGCCGGTGGATGGACAGAAACCGGAGTAGGAAAGCCACCCATCCCGTCCAGCAGAAGAAGCGTGGCCCCCTGGCCTGGAGCACCAAGCAAACCGCGGGCCCTATCCGACAAGGACATATAGTCCAACAGAATACGACCCAAGGGGTCTGACCTGCCCCTCCCAACTGCCCGCAGACAGATTCTAGCCAACAGCTCCCTGGCCCTAAAGGCAACAGGGCGCTCGCCAGCTTCCACATGTAGAGCAGGCACTGGGGTAGATGGCAAACAACCGGTGACCACTCTAAGGCACTGATTCATAGCAACCTGAACCTCCTTAATCGCCTGCCGAGAGCTGGCCAAAACAGGGATATGAAAATCCGCGCAAGAGCGAACATAGACCTTGTAAAAGGAAACGACAGTGGCACGCCTCGCAACAGACGCATTAGTAGCGATAGACCGCAGCACATTCGAACGGGCTAACACATTTTGCTTCACGGCTGCCACATCATGGGTCCACAACAGTTGCGGGTCCAGCCAAAAACCAAGGTAGCGAACCTTCTGCTTCGCTGCGACCCGCGACCCGTTTACCAAAATGGAGCCCTCCCAGGACTTCCCCCGGCGGAAAATCATCAGCTCCGTCTTCGCACTGGCTAACTGAAGGCCTCTAGCCGCCAGTGCAGACGACCCCCTTGCAATAGCCACCTCAAGAGAAGCCAAAATCACAGGCAAGTCCCTCCCCGTAAGCCAAACTGCCACGTCATCTGCATACGCGACCACGTTGACCGAAGAGTTCATCTCTACTAGGACAGCGTTGATTGCCACTGCAAACAGAGCCGGGCTCAGACAACTACCCTGGGGGAGGCCGCGGTCAGTGGAGCTAACACCGGACCACGCACCCCCAGCCCTTGTCGCAAAGCGCCGCACGCCGAGCAGCGCCATAACCGCAGCAAGAAGCTTTCCGCCAACACCCAGGGATCTCAGGGAAAACTCTACCCACGATATATCAACCATATCGTAGGCCGCCTTTACGTCCAGGAAAACAGCTACGTCGAAGCAGTCATTAACCCAAGCCTCCCTGATGCCCGACTCAAGGTACAGCACTGCGTCCTGAGCTCCCCGATTCTTCCGGAACCCAAATTGAGCACCGAACAACCCGCCCGAACCCTCAATTTGCCACACCAGTCTATTGACTAGTATCCTCTCGTAGACTTTGCGAGCGCACGAAAGGCGCGCAATTGGCCGGTAACTCGTGACAGAGGAGCGGGGCTTGCCCCTGCCAAGCACCGGGGTAAGGTCAGAGAAGAGCCAGGAGGCCGGTACCGGGGCCCCGTCGAACCGAGTCTGAAAGAAGTCCAACAACGCCTTCTGCCCATCACGATCAAGGCCACGGAGGTCGTCATAAGAGACCCTGTCAATCCCCACAGCACTCCCAAGCCGACAAGAGGCTAATGCCGCAGAGAGTTCCTGTAAGACCAGCGGCTGGTCAGCCTCATCCGACCCGACCCTCAAGTTGGTGGGCGGGGGAGGTGGACCCCTCGGTGCACCATAGACCTCCGCAAAATTGGCATTAAAAGCCTCAGCCATCTTTGGGCCCCTAAGAACCTCGTTGGAATGGCCAAAAACCCAAGCAACAGCAGCACTTACATCACGCGGGCGGACCAAGGCCCAGACACGCGACAGAGAAAGGCCCTGAGATACCTGGTCACATAGCCTCGCCCCAAACATTGCTTTCTCCCTGCGGAGAAGAAACCGAGTCTCTTGGGCAATCCCGACAAACTCGAACCACCGTTGGTCAGACCGACATCGGCAAAATCGCTGCCAGGCACGGCGACGATCCCGCACAGCAGTCACACACACCGAAGTCCACCACACCACCACACGGCCCCGTCTACGAGACTTTCCACGCAGGCAGCGCTTGGTACCACGCCTCCCACCAACCCACTTTCTAAGCCAAGGAGCAAACTCACCAGAATCGACAACTGGCGGAACCTGTGCTACGACACCACCAAGTCGGCCGTGCCCCCCCGCCATCCCAGGTTAACGCCACAGGAAAGTGGTCGCTACCCCGTAAATCCGATGATACCTCGAATGAGAACCGGGAAGCCAGCTCGTTCGAGCAGAGGAACATATCCAGGACTGACTCCTGGATCTGGTCCCCATACCTCCTTACAAACGTAGGTGTGCCATTCTGCAGCACAGAGAGGCCCAAACAGTCCACGGATCCAGCAATCAGACGTCCACGGGCATCACAACGACCACTCCCCCAGAGCCAGTGATGTGCGTTGAAGTCCCCCCCTAAAACCAAGGGCCGGGGGAGGGACCCAACCCACTCCACCCACTCATTATACGAGACCCTTCCAGTGACGTGGACTATACCGATAGTCAACCACCCTAGGCCCCACCACACCCGGAACACGCATGCATCAACACCCCTGCACCCCCGAAAGTTAGGGGTCACAAACGGGACCCAATCCTTAATGAGCACCCTCACCCCTGAGCCGCCAGGACCAGCGACGCACAAAAAACCATTTAGACTTGGGACAAACCCGACTGGCAGCTTGGTTTCAACCAAACCCAAAATTTCAACTCTAGTTCCCAACCACTCCAACTCTTCCCCCTTATTCCCTATACCTCGGACATTCCAGGTACAAATAACGAACGGAGCAGGATAAACACCACAACACACTACGGAGACACCTGCACCATCAGCAGCTCATTTTCTCCCTCTTGAGAGAACGTATCACTGTTCCCCCTGTTTGAAACAAACACTTCACCACCATCTGACTCCCCATTCAGCATAGCTACCTCGCTGGACCACGACATTGCTGCGTCAGTACACACCACATCTACTCTGCCTAAGCTGCTAACTCGATCATCATCTGCTAACTCTCCTGATGCACTAGTTTCCCCAAAGGCAACACACATATTTCCACCATTAGGAACACTTTCACTCGGTATATCACCTCCTACACTAACACCACAAAGTTGATCACCTTCACCACCACCAACACCAGGAGCTGCAGAATCCGGGCACACTTTCATCAGGGTCCCCTCCCCACCATCTTCCAACAAATCACCCACTGAAGCCACTGCACCGCTGAGCAAATCACCACTTCCCTCCGTATCCTCGAAATCTTCATCACCAGCCAAAAGTGAAAAACGGTTCTCCTCCACTGCCACCTGTTTCGGGAGAGGTGGAGAACTGGCCAAAGCCGAACAGGAAGAAGCCTTTCGTCGCCGTGGTCTTCTCTGCGTAGACCAAGCGCTTGAAGAATCAGCTACTGGAGCACTCGATGGAGGGTCGTCAGCCCCAGCAGGAGCAGCGGTACCCACCGCCTCCTCTACAGCAGCTACAGGTTCGGAAGGCACAGGAGGTGCGAGGTGGACACACAGGGCGTCACGAGGTAAGGCTACGTTGCAAACATTGCAGACAACAAACGGGCAAAAACGTCTCACGTGTCCTCTTTTTCTGCATTTCAGGCACCTGGGTGGCCTGTCCGCTACAGACAACAGGGAGGCAACTCCCAGGACTCTAACGACATCAGGGACGTCCTCGACGAGTACTGAGTCCCTTAGCTTCAAAGTACCGCACCTAACCCCAGTACGGCAGTGACGCAATCCTTCCATTGAGTGGAACTCGTGTCGCAAACCAGAAACTTCCCCGAAATCTGCCAATGCTCTCACAATAGCTGCATCAGGCACGTCCAGGGGGAGCCAATGAATCCGGAACTTGAGGGAGCGATCCTGCAAGTCAAACACAGTCGCTGGGTGGCCACCTACCTGAAGACGGCCCTTCTCCTTTACCAGCATCTTTGCCGTCCGGTCCACAAATTCTACCTGAAAGGCGTTATTTGCCCTCAACCAACAGAGGCCAGCAATTCGTCGCAAATCAACAACTTCCGCCAGTGCATCACGCACGTTTTCCAACAAATACGGGCGACCAGCCTCAGCCGCCAATATAACAAGCGTCCTCTCCATGGGAATGTTTGCCAGGGCTCCTTTGTACAAACGCTGTAGCCAGGTGAGGTCACGTGGTACTTCCTGTGGCTCATGGTCAACGATATCTTGGCGACCCTCCTCCATCTCAAACGCAGCAGCTTCGTCCTCCACCACAGGCTCCAACCGGGAGGTTACTACAGTCACATAGGAAGCTTTGGGAGCAATTGGCACCCCCACACCTGCTGACCCGCCTTCACCACCACTGGGTTTCCTATGGTACACCCCGTCCCTAACCACTCCTCTCCTATCGGACTCCCGATCTCCACCCACTTCCTCATTAACCACATTGTTACGATCTGCATTGTTACCGTCTGCATTGTTGTCCTCCATGGTGCCTATGTTATCATCCTTCAAACCTAGATCCACAGTCTCTTCGTTTCGTTCACTCACCCCATATAAATTCAGGTCCACCTCATCCATACCAATATCTGCCGCCAACCTCCATATTTCCTGGTACTTTTCCTTCGACACCAAACCACAAAGAGCTTCTGCCTGAGTTAGGACGCCCCGCTGACGTAGGGCAAGCAAAAAACGGCGCACTGGCCTCGCCATCTTCTCTTCTCTTCTCTTCCTCAAAGGGTCTACAATCTACAACGCTTGAACACAGACCTCCGTAATTAAAAGTCACAGTGATGGCAATTAGAGCTCCTACCTACATCTTCTTACATTATAAACCAAAGTCTCATAGCAGAAATGAAGCAACCGCAACGGAAGGGGAACAATGAAAACGTGCGAGTGTGTCAATTCTTTGGCATGAAGTTGAAACTGGGACGTTGTTGCCTTGAAAAGAAGTTAAAATTTCTCTGCGGCCTTGCAGTGCTGGAAACACCGGTTCGCGTCAGATCCCCGAAGTTAAGCAGCATTGGGCTGGATTGATACTTGGGTGGGTGACTGCCTGGGAATCTGGCTGTTGCAGACATAGGGCCTTAGGGCTTCGGGCAGATGACCAGGAGTGGTTAACGCTCGTTAAACCCTTTGAAGTTAAAATTGGCACATTGTTGCCTCGACTAACAATTTGCTCTGCGCGGTCATCGCAAAGGTATGTCTTAAATGACGTCATGTACGAAGGACAGTTATTTTTCGCACGCTACTGGGAGTGGGGAGGGGCCTGAACGGGGAATGCCCGTTGGTGGGGCAGTGCTTATGTTACATTGCTTTGCGGAGGGAAAGGATTGACGGGAAGCGGGAGTTTTACACAAAGAAAAGTTGACTGTTGCAGTGAACGATCAGGCAGCACCGAGCAAATACTGGGAAACAACCACGGGAACAAATCCCCGGGTAAAGCCGGGTACGATGCTAGTGAGAAATAATAGGGAGCCTATAGAGTGGGAGGAGGCGCACAAGTGGTAGATCTCGGGCGCACGTGTACAGTCAAAAGCTCCCACATTTGGGATGTAGCATGACATAAATTTTTCTACCTAATCTTAATTTCATATAATTGAGCGAAAATTAATTGCACATTCTTCAAGGTGAAGAAAACACCGATTCTTCGCATGCAATATACCCTATTCTCTGAGATTATTGTACAAAACATCCTATTGGCTTTGAAAATGTTTTTTTTTTAATGTTTGTGTCGCTTATAGGTGCTTATTAGGATATTCTTCTGCTTGCTTTTATCAAAAGTCCATCAAAAGTTTATTAACTTTTGCTTTCAGCTTGTATGCCTTCGTCAAATCAGCAATTTGGCCGTAAATCAATAAAATGAGCAAATTGTCTCACGAGCATATGAGTTGGATACATTGTGTTGTTACAGTCCATCGCCCGCAGCAGTAGATTTTGATCTCACTGGCTGTTACTCTCTGAGGGACTACTGACGTCACACGCCACATTTTAAACACGGCGCCCATGCAGTGTGCTTCGATGCGAGGCATCGACTCGAATGCATTCAACGAATGTTGAATAAATCAACGGCTTTCGTTTGATTCCTCGAAGCCCGCCTTCATCAGACTCATCCGGCAAGTCCAACGGCCACCAGCGGCAGATCCCAGCGTGTGGGATTATCGTTCAACACTAATGTTGCTGAAGAGAATTGCAAAATACTCAGCAATTTAAAGTCAAGTAGTATACATACTCTATATATACTCTTGCAATCGTCGGACTTGCTATGAAGAGACACAAACGCAACCGTTAGGTGTTTAAAACACTGATTCCATGGACTTTCAAACGCGTTGTTAGGGTTAAGTTTTGGCTGTCCGTGTATGAGAGATTTCGCACAACGTTGCCTTTTAAGAAAGCTGCAACAGATTAGATGTGCCTTTCAGATGGTCATCTTGTATTCTTTGCAGTGCTGGTTTGTCCCTGGAGGGCATCTGAGGCAACCTTTCTCTGTTGTCCGTGAATGCTTTGAGAGTGAGAATTGCACTAGTCACCAGTCGTCTGTTGAGCGTTTGTTGATTGCCTGGAACATTCCGATTTTAGTTGTTTTAAGTTGTGGTTTATGACCGGAAAAAATAAGGCCCCTTCTCCTAACCTGGGTGACCACTCACTTAACTTGAAAGCGGAGATGCCCGTTAGCATTACCGGATTTCATCTCACATAAACTCATTTATTTCAACCCTTTTTCCCTCTACACCCTCCTCCACCACCCCCTACACACACACACACACACGGTCTCACCCACGTCTCATCTAGAATTTTGTACGGCGATAGCTGAAGCTGTTCTTTAGCACTTGCTTTTCACTCCTCTTCCCTAGCCCTGAGGGCACGGCTCACCTAGCTAGGACAGGGAAAGGACCTCTCACACAATTTAAGAGAACTCCCCAACTTAGGCAAGGCAGACGTCGTTCAAACTACAGCTCTCCTCCCCAAGTAGGCAGCGGCAGAAGAAGTTAGGAGAGGAGAGATGCGAACAAGGTATCGTCTGACGGTTCTACAAGTTCATGCAGAGTTCATTTCGATCGGTGACATTCTGGGGAAATGATACGCCTTGACCCTTCTGCGACATCTTCCACTACCGTGGGTTTATTTTCCTCAGAACTGCACGAAAAAGAACCCGCAGGGGTTGACAGTTTAGATTCCACCATGGAGACTATGCTTTTGCACATGGCACAATTAATTTGTGAGAGAAGAGAGAATTATTTTGAAGGCTGCTGCCAGTTAGGTCGTGCAGACCTGGGTCCTTGTGTGTTTTTAACTTTTTTTTTTTTTACTTTGTGAACAAGGTGCATAAATATTATGGAGCGCTGAAAATTAAAAACTTGTTATTTCATGCCTCTGTGAGACTGGTGCGGTCAGGGAACCCTTCAAAATAAGACTGCTTTTATTCCTAATTCCAACAACTTCATGCAGTGCTAAGGAAAAGAAACGCGTGGATAGCAAACGGGAGAAAAATTTACTGACGGTGAACATTTACTGAGAGTTACCGTCGTTTACTGACGTAAAGCATGTTATACCACTTTGCGACAATCTCAAAACTCTCGTGACAGTATAGAGGTAAGAGCACATCAACGAAATGATTATCGATTGTACATGGGTATAGAAATATTGTATATTTGTATGCCGCCCAACCATTTGCACAGTGTAGCTATTGTTATAATAAAGTTAAAGTTAAGCAACATATCAACGGTAGAACAAAGTGCGAATCCCGGCCACATAATGACATTCAATTTTTTTTCTCGTCTAGATTGGCGCACGCTATAGCTTTTGCTGTAGTTCCCGGTTGCTACGACGGGAACTTGTTTGTTTGTCTTCTTAACTGGACCTCATTTTCAATAGAGTACATGTAAAAGGCACGTATCGTCGTCCTCCACTGTCATTCACGGAGGCAATGCAGACTGTCCCATATACTGATTCAGTCATGATGCATCACACACTAAAACCTGCACAATACCGGCTTCGACTCCCCGTTCATGCAATCAGATTAAATTTGCCTTCTATAATCAGTCACCTATTGATTTCTTTCGAAACTTAATTTTGCCATTTTATCATCTTTTCGATTGCTTCGCAACAAAATTCTGCAACGCTCAGCCGTCCTTTGAAATTCTTCTGTATAGTAATCTTTCTTATCTGTCGGGAAAGAACGTTCGATGCGTTCATTGTTCTGCTAAAGAATGAGTACGTAACTTGCAGGAATTCCTGTTAGTCCTTCGATGGCTCCACAGAGACACCAACGTCGGTTTGTGCATGTGGTTGTCAAAATAGCCACGAAAGACCCTCTTTGGGCATGAGCTGTTACTCCACGCTGATTACAGCGACGTTGTAGTTATACCAGCGGCTAAATTGTGAGATGGAGAAATACGTTTAGGTGGTTCTTCTGGTGCACATTATTTCGCATCCGTGCAGGCAAAGGTCCGTATTCGTTTTGGTGCGGTGGAAGGGATGTACTGGTATGTCTGTCGCGGCCAGCTGCTACCTGTCTCCAGAGAAGTCCCAATTTAGCTTTCAGGAAAGAGGCAACGAAGTCCTCCTGCAGAAGCAGCGGGAAGCTATTAAGCCTAGAAGCGCTTACGGACACGATGACCCGTTGTCATAGCAACTACTCTTGAAAACGAACAGACCGCCCTGCAAAAGCTGAACTGCACAAATAACGTCAAGTAACGCAATGAAACCTCCAGGCTAAGTAACTGGACACAAAGCAGAGCATAAGCAGTGTTGATGCTATCGTAATAAAGCGGACATATTTTTGTGGCTTGCAATTTTCAGCGGTTCTGTGCGTTCATCGCCTGTCTGGCTTTGCAAACGAAATTTATTATTTATGGTCAGTTTTGCGCGCGACGTGGATGTGAAATAATGCGCGTCTAGCTACTCAAAAATAAATTTAAAATATGCCACAGAAAACGCTTTATTAGCATGTATTATTAATTTACGGAATGGGAAATTGTAAACGGATGTTTGTTTGGTTGTTGATTTTTTTTTTTTACCTGCTGCAGGAAAACAAGCATAGGTCGCGACACATAGGATTGACCCCTTAATTTGATTTCGTATCCTATAGGACACACACTACAAACACGGGGAAAAAACTAAGTCCCGACGCGCATTGCCCGCTTTGTGATGGGTCTCCGGGAACCCTGAGCAAAGCAGGAAGAAACAGCCAAGTGGCTAGCGTCCTCATCGCCTTTCCAACAGAAGGACGGTTCAAATCGCGAGACTGACCTAAGATAGGCTAAAATGACTTTAAAAAAAGGGGCTAGTCATTGCCAAATTAAGGGTTAAACAAAGCTGGGAAAAGGCATACTCGATGTCTTCACACCCAGCGAGATTATTTTTCAGCTGAAGATGTACAGAAAACACGTTCGCTCCCTGATGAAGCAAATACCCAGAAACAGCATACAGTTGATGAATTACTTAACTTTCGACAATTATTATTCGACTTGGTCACCGAAGAAGAAATTACATCATGAATGCATACCCAATTAATTAATTTTCGTAAAAACGGTCCTCGCTTGTCAACTCGCTAGGTTACTGATTACCGTACTAGGAACGGGTCCCCTTTATACGTTATTCAACCTAAAGTTGATAAGGAAAGACTCCAGAAATGCAGTTACTATCTGGGTGGTAAATTTTACAATTCCTCGCCCATAGAAATGAAATGTACTGATACGATGTCACCGTTTAAGAAACATGTTAGCTTGGTGCTAAAGCTACGGCACCGAAACGTGAGGCAAGTCACTTAATCCTTTACCGCCACCTGGTGAGGCGTCATGGCGACCAATGCCACAAGTGTATTCACAGCAAATAAACCATGAGTAAATAATAATAATAATAATAATAATAATAATAATAATAATAATAATAA
>JAHWFP010100783.1:0-27204 GCA_023313725.1 Lithobius niger | reverse complement strand
AATAATAATAATAATAATAATAATAATAATAATAATAATAATAATAATAATAATAATAGTGGTTACTTGATCAAAACCCAACTCACTCAGCAAATGTGTTCAATATTGTGAGTTACCTTTTCGAAATTTACTTTTCTTGGATGGTTTCTTTCGGCAAACTTTGATTGTGCTGTAACACAACGAACAGTGAACAAGTGAACGGTCGTAGTGCGCCTTGCAGTTACATAAGTAGCTTGTGCTCCCTGCCAACTTCAGCCTAACTGCTGAACTTGGCCGGACGTCAACAGCCGGGTACTAGACCTGCACCATTGCTTGACCAATGGGGCATTCCTGGACTTGTTGGTTAGTGCCTGAGGCTACTTCTGTTGTTCTGGCCCCACTATAAAACGTGTGACTTGGAAGGGGCAATTGGTGAGGGAGGAACAACTCGACAGGTTGGTCCTCCTAGAGCTGAGCGTTAGGGCTAACAGGCTGCAACTTTGTCAGTGCCTAATATGTGCTACTCTGTGTAGAGACCCCTATAGCTGTGCATTAAGGTGTGAATTGCGCTCGAGTATATCTTGAAACCAATCGTCCACTCCCTGAGTAGTTAACAGTGCTTTTCTTGTTTTCTATGGATTATTCATGTTTTTTCCCCTTTTACCTTTGTAATTATTTTCTTTATAGTTATGTACAGTTATGTATCAAAATTATTTCTAGCAAGTAATCCTGTTTTTTGAATGTTGGAATTTTTTCTCAGTTTTTTTTTTTATACTTTTGTTTTCCGTTTTAGGTACCTCTGACCCACAAGCTGGCAACTGCTCTTGTCGTGTCTGCCCGTGACTGACTTTATATTTAGCGTTGAATAAACTCAACTCAACTCAATAATTAAAAAAAAAAAAACACACATGAAAAGGTCCAAACAATATAACAAGAAGTACACAATAAAACTGAGAAGATGAAAGCAAGGGTTCCTCAACAGAGAACTCCCATATTGTAATGACGTGTCCAAGCCTCAAACAACATTTACTGCCATTTTTTTTTAAAGAGATCCGCCCACGAATCCATCACAAGGAAATTTTTCACACAATTCGTGTTTTTGATCGCATTTGTCGCAATCGTGCAAGCTTCCAAGCCCAGCCGAATTTTCTCCACTGGTTCATGGCACAGAATATCATTGTTTTTGGAATTGCGCCTGCAGTTTTCAAAAACTACGACAAGTGTGCTGTGTTAAAACTCGAGAAGACACGAATTGCTTTATACATTTTTAGCAATACCCTATTTCTGTATCGTGAACCAATGGAGAAAATTCGGTGGGGCTTGGAAGCACATTCGATTTTGACAAATAGGATGCGAATCGTGAATTGTGTGAAAAATTTCCCCGTCATGGATTCGTGGGTGGATCTTCTTTTTTTTTAAATGCCAGTAAATGTTGTTTGAGGCTTGCGCACGTCATTACAAAATGGCGGTTCTCTGTTGAGCAACCCCTGTTTTCATCCTCTCAATTTTATTGTGTGCTTCTTGTTATATTGTTAAGTAAAAGGTTTTTTAACCGTTTGTTACATTTCTGTGGTACGCATTAATGATGCAATTTGCCCTTAGGTGACCAAGAATAGTTATAATTGTCAGAAATTAAAGTTATTCGTCAACTGTGCGGGTGTTTTCTCCATCAGAGAGCGAACTTGTTTTCTGTAAACTATTTATTCAGTTTACCTCTTTACGCAAAAAAAAAAGGTACACAAAAGGTGACATCCCTCCCCATCGCTCCCAGCTGGTCTTGTTCTGAATGTAATCATATAGATAAAAAGAAATTTTCGGTGACGTCCCAGATTTACCAATATGTTCTCACGATTTTTCTAATGGAAATTTTTTTTAAGGTGTATTCCAAAGCCGACGCCATGTACGTTTTAAGACAAATGGGGATTTTCAAGACAAACGTCAGTGTAATGCCATGAGTTTCAAATAAGCTAACCACAATGGTTTGATTCTGGGTGTGACCCATAGTCCTGTGAAAAAAAGTTAAATATAAACATTGGTTCACGACATAAATTCAAATATTCAGTGTGAAGACGCAAGAAGCCGAGGAGCAATCGATTGTATTGAAGTTATTGAAGTTCCATCATATTTACGACATTATGTTCAAATCTGCATTGGTGACGCTTGGATTGAAACAATCCAAGTTATTTTGAGTTCTTACTACAAAGTCTTGGCCTACTTGCTTTTTGCATCGTTGTTTCGGAAATTTTAATTCAAGTTGATATGAACTTCAATGTTGCCGATGGTAGGTGCTAATGAGATCTCAACGTTTGGATTTTAAAATTTCTTATCACAACTCGTAGTTCATCTTTTGCCAGTTTAAATCATCGATTGTAGTTTAAAGTGTCATAGTTAATTTATCCTAAATGTCCACTACATTTACGGGTCACTACAAACTGGGCAGCTGTCCACTTGGGATACTCGGCAGGCCCTTACGCTCACCATACTACGAATTACTGATTGTTATTGAACTTTCACAGTGTGAACAACTCACGCGTTAAAAAAATCATTCAGGTCTTAGTGTTTAAGCCTTGTAAGCTCAAAGTAATTCAATCTTCGTATTGGTTGGTACGTCGGTAGAATTGCAATAATGTTGGCTGTGTTAGTGATCGCGTTACCGTGAAACAGTTGATGCCTCAAACCGAGTAGCTTTTCTCCCAAAAAAAATCGATTTCCCGGGACCCGGTCGAGTCTGGAGGCCCCATGAGAGATCTTTAGGGATGAACGAATGGAGAATCAGGGCTGAATTTCTTGAGTTCATTGTCACCGTCTGGAATGTAATCTCGAATGTAAACACTCGCGTAGGATTGTTTGTGACACGTAGGCAGTTAGTTTAATCAATTTTTTTTCCTTCTATTTTGTAACGTCGCTCCTTAAAAAAGTTTCCGTATTGTGAAAAGCTGTCTTTACTGAAGAACAGATGAAAATTCTTGAACGTTAGAAAAACGTGATGTTACTCGAGGACATATCTCTTAGGGACTTAAAAGCTTGGTTGGTTTATATTTAAACATTCGTCCAGTTCAAAGGCTCAGCATATGGTGATATCCAGAACCCTTAGCTCTCGTCGCCACCTCCATCTTCCACCTCCACCAATAGCAAAGAGGGTAAATGCCCCCGGCCACCCCAAAATACAAGAAATTAATAGTAGAATTTCGTAAAAGTCAATAAATAAGGCCTTTATTGTAATTCGAAAAAATCTGAAAATTGCCTTTTTACACGTTTCAATTTTGTTGAAATTTGCTGTTTAACTGGAATCAGAGGGCTTTAACGCTCCTTCCACTTTCCCTACACCCTTTACCTGAATTTTGGACCTCATTTTGAATTCCAATTTTTTTGCCCTCCCCCCCCCAAAAAAAAATAAAATTTGTGGGTGCAACACCTCCCAGTTCAATAACTTACACCATTGTGTGAAGGCGGCTAAGACCATCAATGTATCGAGCCTCACAATTTCTCTTCTCGAGCCTGAGTTTACATCAGACAGGAGTACATGAAGAACAACGAATAAGAGTACTAATTGATTTAATGTACTTTAGCTTTTGACTGCATTATGTCACTCTGTCGGCCATTTTAAATTGTAGACAGTACATTGGAAAAAAAAATTCATCCTGTACCTAGACTCGAACCAGCATCAAAACCTACTTAGATTGTAAAACAATGCTTAAAAACGTTTCAAAATCCTTCTTAAGTTGGATGCATTTTTGTACTACAAAAATTCGTCGAGGTGGGCGCAATTTGCAGTATACGCTAAGAGGAACAGACTGTCAAGGAGGTTTGATTAAAAAGTAAAAAAGCTAATAGGTGCACCAGCATACAATTAAAAAAAATGCGACGTTTCGAAACGGGTACAACTTTTTCTCAAGCCATACTTAGTTCTAAGCTAAAAGCCAGAACATGTTAAAAACACTGGACGAAACCACAAAGCACAACAAAAGAATACAATTTTTAAAACTAAAAATAAACCTAAGTACTGGAGGAGTTGGCTGCTGTGGTTTATAAGACAAAGTTCCCTGATGGGGAAAAATTTTTAATTCCGAGTGTGCACAATCTTGCATAAATTCGGAATTAAAATGTTTTCCCTAGTAATGTCTTGGCTCCCTATTGCCTGCTTTCATCCTATATTAGGTTTATTTTTAGTTTTTAAAATTGTATGCTGTTAATTGTTGTGCTTTATGGGTTCGCCCAGTGATTTTTACATGTTTTGACTTTCAGCCTAGTACTAAGTATTGCTTGAGAAAGAGTTGTATCCGACTAGAAACGTCCCCTTTTTAATTGTATGCTTTGTGCACCTATTGGCATTTTACTTTTTAATCATTGTTTTGGTGCTTTTTCATCACGAAAAAGGCGTTTGGCACACTCCCAGCCTAAGCCATGGCGCCAGAATGAGAGGGAGGGACACTTACTTTTGCTATGTAATTCCAATCGGAATTTCCTAGTATCTTTTCATGCCACACTCGACATGAGCACGAGGCATCACAGGGCCCTTCTCTTCCCTAAAGTGCCATGGGGGTGGGGGGCTGAGGCCAGGCACGAATCTGGGACCTCTGACATATGAGATGGTCATGCCAACTATGATGCCATCTTGCCCCATAACAACCTCAATGCTAATACTACTCGTTCTTAACGTTATGTAGGCTACTGTTGTTAACTATTTTCAATTCAGTCCACATTACTTTCGCTTGTTGAATGTGACTTTGGGTATTTTGATGGACTTCAACTTCCCTTGTTGTCACATGCAGTTTGTTTGGCATGCCAACAACCGTTCTCCCGTTTGTGAGTTGAATCGATTTTAATCATGATTCGTTCCATGATGCTGCCCCTTAAGTGAGCAGAGCAGGCTTCACGCACAGCAGCAATGACACACAGAAAAGACGACGCAGGGACAATTTCTATGCAGTTTCAGGACTTCACATTAGTTTCATTTCGTAGGTAATTATTTTCAAAAAAAAAAGTGTTTTTTTTCCTTCTTATCAGCAGTCAGCACTGGAACCAGATTCCGAAAAAAGAGTTCCCGAGAAGGGGGGTACTGCGGCAAAGGAAAACACGGAATTAATGTTATTTCTTTCGGTAAGCGAGATCAAAGTCGCTTTCTTAAAAGAGTTCTACGGTAAGCAAGAATGATCGTATTTCAGAAAATTGGACAGGAGGGCGAGTGGTTAGCGCGACCGCTTTCCGTCCGGGAGAAGGTTCGGGTTAGATTCTGGCGTTTTTCGGGAGGACAAGTGCCTTGTGATGCCTCGTACTCTTGTCAATTGTGTCATGTTAAAGATCGTGGGCATACGAAAAGCTTACGTTTTGTTCTGGTCGCGAGGGTAGAGGTTGTCCAGAATATTAGTTACCTTGGTGGCCAGGGGGGGGGGGGGGGGATCAAAATTTTTTGGGGGGTTGCGGGGAAAAAATTTTACCCTTCACCCCAGTACAATCCCCCCCCCCCTCCTCCCCTATCATAAAGAAAATCTTTCCAGTTCCATAGATTAAGAAAAAGAAAGGTACGGAAATAAGCTATTCCTGCGTTAGGTTTTGATACCACAACGTTACGGTAGTGTTTAGTTCATTTTAAACCTTACAACTTACTACATTCAAATTGTTTTGACTGGTTTAGTTTTTAACAACGTAAGTTTAAGCTGAAGACTGGTGTGTGCGAGCAAGACACCAAAAACCAAAACTGGTAAAACAGTCACCAAGATGAGAATGGTTCAGCCTTCCAAAGGCGCGATATCAACAGACCAGAACACTCATCAAGTTAAACCAGCAAATTGTTAGTTCAAAGGTTAAATGAAAAAGTTGACCATTTTACTTTTGATGTCAATGTTTAATCATTTCTGGTAATCTCTTCAGTTCCGAACGCATACGTGCAGAGCTACAATATGTGGGAGTCAAAGCGAGTGCCCAGGCGCACCGCCAACTTTGTGAGGGGTCCCAGGGGACCCACGAGCAAATTGAGCCATCGGACCATCAATTTGGTCCAGCGTCTTCATCTCGAAACCAATGAATGCTGGTTTGAATCCAGGTTGAAAAAACCGGCTGGAAGTCAGTGGGATTAACTTTGCGAATGTTTTGGTTTGTGGATATCACTTCCTTGATAGGCTGATCTATTTTCAACTTGCCAGCTCTAGCTCTAGCTTTATGTCCGTTTTTTTTTCTTGTTAAGCATAGATTGCGTATTATTATTTTTTGTCTTTTTTATTTCCATCACAAATTACGAATTGGAGCAGTAGGCTGTTGTTTCCAACAGGTAAATCTTTTTTTTTTTGGGGGGGGGGGGGGTGAGTTTGCCCGAGTTTTGGTGCGTAGCAGTAGTCTGCAAGCGTGAAATAATGTGTACGTTAACACTACATCCCGAGGCAGCCGTGGTCGAAACAGGTAGCCATCGTCATACCATGGCCGATACGGTCACTTACATATTGCTGTCACAAAGCTCGGAGCCGAGTATACGTATATCGCGACAATAACAGACGCCTCCATTAGCCAGGCAGCCAATTTGCAACGTTATTTGCGATCAGATTTCGCATTGAAAGGCGATTCAGGCACGTTCCCATATCGATCAGTTTTCGTGTGGTGGGTCATTGCTTTCGATTTCGACCAAGCTCCAGCTTTTGTGCCGCATTGTTATTTTTACCCAAGAACCCTGAACTCTGCCAAACTCTTGTTCAAGATATTAAGATACGCGCATGTCGCCGCCAGGATTCAACGACCACATTAACGTTCGTCACATCCAAATAAATTATTTGTAAGCAAGCGACCACTAGACACTTGTGTCTTTTACACCTAAGGCAGTTTGGCTCTTTTCAGGCGTCTGACGAAAAATTACAGTGCGACAGGAAAGGCTGAAACTTCGTTTAGTCGGGAGAATTTAGTCACCCTGACTTAACATAAAAGACACTATTAATGAAACAGCTTCAAGTTTTCTTGTTAAAAAAAAGTGTGAATAATGTTGTTCTTTACTAGTAGTCATGGACTAGTTAATGGCTAGCTACATAATTTGACGAAAATAAATTCTTCCATGCGGTTCATAAAGCTAAAATTTTAAAGATAGCTATAGTTTAACCGTAGGACGTGCCTTTTGCTGGATTGGGGTTAGGGGAAGCGTAAATTTCAAAGTTAACAATGAATCTCAATACTATTTTTAGGGCAAGAGCCTAGTGCATCCACACGCATTAAATCGACCATTTTTTTTGTAGTGTTGTTGTTGTTGTACAGCCGAAACGGTTGAGAAGACCATAGCAACCGTCCATCTGTCCATCCGTCCGTCCGTCGCCTTTTTCACCTCAAGAACGGTACCAGATATAGACAAACGGTGTCCAGCATTAGATTCACCGTCCAAAAATGTGTTAAAAGGAATTTTTTTAATAGCGGAAAGCGGCCAACAAGTGACTGGAAGTGGTCGAGTGAGCCCATTGTCCATGGAACGCTATACCAGAAAGAGACTCAACTGTTTCCATCACTGCATTTAGCGTCCAAATATTAGTTATAATTTTTTTAAAGTGGAAGTGAAGCGAAGTGAAGTTTATTGTTCGCATAGGGAATACAAATTATGCAATAGGTATGGTAGATGTCAGGGAGTTACATTCAATCAATCTGAATAAATTTTAAAATACGTGAGGATACAAATTTACAAATATACAAGTATAAATGTAGAAAACCCATTTAGAACAATAGTCCTGCTTAAGTGAAACACTCGTGCTCAGGGTAGCTACAAAAATAAAAGGGGGAAAAACTTCGGCAATGAGAAACATTGTTATGTTAATACAAAAATTAATTTTAATGAAAGCATCTATTTCAGGACTTTGGTAAGACTTTCCACCTCGTCAATACCAAGCAGCCATGATCGGAGATCTTTGCCAAATCTGTGAACACTAACACTCTTTATTATAATCATGGCGGTAGTTTAAGGCAATGTACGTTAAATGTTTATTGTTTATGAGCAACCTCTGTATTAGTCTTTGGTTCTTACGATCATTCACAGCACGTGTACAATGACAGCTAGCAACTGGATGAGATAATGATGCGTTGTGATAATAGAAACAATTTTGTGAATATAAACTGACCTCATTGGGAGAACATTTAATTCGCGGAAGAGTGGCATTGATGGCGACCTCATTTTCAAAAAAGACAAGATTTTTAAGAATCAGTTTTTGCATTTTGAGCTGCAGAGATTGTAAATTCGTGAAACTCATGCCTCCCCACCATGAGATGCCATACGGCAATACACTGTTCGCCAAAGCATCTGTCGACCATGGTTGTGCGTACAGTAATTTTAAGTAAGGAATAAAATATGTGTAAGACCGTTCTTAGTTTCTTTACAAGGTGTTCAATATGTTGTGTGCTCCTTAAATGCTGGTCAAAGACTAGGCCTAGGTACTTAACTTCGAGGGCCCTATTGATTTTCGGGCATCTGCAGTCTTTTGTTTGCTTACATGAATTAAAAAGGTACACAATACTCATATCGTCAGTATTCACATTTTCTTAAGAGAGAAAACAACATACGAGGTTTTTTGACACTTAAAGACCATCCTATTGCGATCAAACCAGTTTCTAATGATACTCGGATCACAAATTAGTTTTTTGCAAGACCGTCTCTACTGGGTCACTTATATATAGCAAGGCAGTATAGTCAGCAAACGCAAAAAGTAAGCCACTAAAACCGATATTACAGAAATCATTAATATATAGTAGGAATAAAATAGGACCCAATATTTAGCCCTGAGGAACTCCATGTCTAATTGTTTTGAGGCTGCTACAAGTACATGAGACTCTAACGAGTTGGGTTCTTTCGTTCAAATAGTTCTTAAACCACTGAAGCGGTACACCTCGTATACCAATTGCATCTAGTTTTTTTAAGAAGCGTTTTATGGTGTACCGCATCAAAGGCTTTTTTTTTGTATGTCCAGAAAAAGATCTACTGGGCATTTTCCTTCGTCCAGGGAGTTATTAAGCACATCAGTAAACTTCAGTAATGTTTCTTCAGTGCTGAGGCCATCTGAAATCCAAACTGGTTTTTGATTAAATGCTCAAATTTGTTTTTGAAGCTAGTCAGGCTAGACTTGACATACAGTTCGATCACTTTAGAAAAGACAGACAAGGGTGATATTGGCCTGTTAGTTATTCAGTTCGTGTTTAACACTAGATTTAAAAATTGGAATAATAGTAGCCTGTTTCAAGATAGAGGGGAAGATGCCATTTATTTGGGATTTGTTGGTCATCTCAACTAAAATTGGTGCAAGAATTTCTGAAACAGAGTTCAACAACTTGGGCGTGACGTGGTCGTGCCCTGGGTCCTTGTTTGCAGGGAGGTCATTAATAATGTTTTTCATTTCTGGTACATTCACGGGGAGAAAGAAAAAAGATTCAGATCTAGAGCAGGACGTTTCGTAGGCATCTTCAGGGACTTCGGAATTTGAATCGACAGTTTCTGCAAGACTCGTTTCGCTCACTAACATGAAAAACTTATTGAAGAAGTCGGCAAAAGTCGCCATTCAGCAGGGTAATACCCAGAGTCTTGAAAGGTCACTGACTCACCATCTATTTTAATCATTTGTGGCTGATGGTGCGGCTGCTTTCTACCAGTTATTTGATTAATGACACTCCATTGTTTTTTTTTTTTAGGTTCTTCCCTTGCTTGAGCAAATTGGGATCTGTAATAATCGTCTTTAACTGACCGAATTAAATGAATCAGTCTATTTCTATACGCGATATAGCTGTGTGTTAATTACATTAAATAAAAAAAAGTATGGAGCGGAAGTGGCCCGAAAGTGACAGAATGGTGGAAGTATACAGAAGAACGGTTGCGACTTGGTAGTCACTGCAGCCGCGTGTTTTGCTTTAAGGGAGCACAAACCCAAACTGGGTTATCTTCTCCACAATGATGAGAGGGACAATTTAACTAGATAAATCCAAGCAGAAAAGCCAGGATTGATTGATTTATTTCGGGGCCCTGGCCCAAAGCCGCACGCCCACAACAGAGTTGTTGGATGTTTGACATGCAACAATCGATATGAGCATGAAACTTTTTGTTGTTGTTAGTCGTGTTGTAAATTTCAGGGAGCACGAACCCAAACTGGGTTATCAGCACCACCACGTTAAGAGGAACAAATTAGCTGAAGAAATCTAAGAACCTTTTGGTTGTTTTGGGGACCACGAATCCAACCTTTTGTTGTTGTTGATGTTCGTTTTTTACTGAGCACGAACCCAATTCGGGTTATCTGGGTTGAACCTTTTGTTATTGTTGTTGTTGTTGTTGTTGTTATTGTTCTTGTTCTTGTTCTTGTTCTTGTTCTTGTTTATTTCAGAGTAAGACCCTAGTGGATCACACGCCCTAAATCAGCAACCAATACATAAAAACAAATAAAAAAATATAAGCTAGTAACAAATAATAAGCATAACGCCAAATCCTCAAAACATTGTCACTCGTCTGGACTCGTGACAAAAGGCTACCACTGATTTCAAAGTAAAAAAGTTCTGCCTAACTGTATGCGGCGCAACACCTGTAACATCCAGCCACCAGTGAATGCTGGCCACAAGCAGGGCACAATCTGAGGCGAAAAAAATGCAAACAGCGTACAGACCAAGAAGTAATGAGCCACCGTCTCCCTCTATGCACCGAAGTAGCAACGCTGCGACACATCTACCTTCCATCGGCCTATAAAAAAGGCCATTCAGCAGGGCAATAACCAGCCGCAAACACGACAGCAAGGACGCATCCTGCCTGGGAAGACGACGTAACTCGGATGGCACAAACGGATGAAGATTGAAAAGGTGACCGCCTGCACCAGATGCAAACCAAGCCTCCTCTCAGATATGCAGAACCACCGATTTCACCATAGTACTAATATCACCCGAGGTACGGGTGACCCCCCCCCCCCCCCCATACACACACACACACGACGGGAAAAGTCATCAGCCACCTCATTCCCCTCTATGCCAACATGACCCGGCACCCAACGAATTGCTACTTTCTGGCCACTACGTCAGGCACACAAAACAATTGTGGACCAATATCGGCTACAATCGGATGCACCGTCCTGCACCCAGAGAGCTCAGCGTGAACAAACACCAAAGCTGCCCCAGTCCGAAAGAACGTCCACTCAGACCACACATAGATTCAGCATATGGTCAACGGCCAAGGAGATCCCAATCAGTTCCGCCATTTACATAAAAGGAAACATACACCAAAGAGTGAGAAAAGCGTAGCTTTAGTTCTGGAACTCGGATGCCAATCGCATAATCACCCGACGAAGACACAGCCGCATCACAGTAGACAGCCATCACAGATGTAGCAAACTATGAAGAAAGACCTAGGGAAACACGAGGACAAATCCATCCGAAGTACCTCTTCCGCTAAAAGTCATGGCACCACATGAAGAAAAACAAGCTAAACAGGCAAATCCGTCAACCCCTACGTTCTTAGCCAGAATGACTGACAAACCTCCCCAGAATGCAAAGAACAAATTCAGCTTTCTGAAAAGCAGCAGTAATTCTTCAGCATCTGTCCAGATCACCACCAGCACGATCTGTGTTCCTCAGTAATATAGGCACCAACTGTTCTTGCACCCTGCACACGAGTGGCGACACACCAGCGTCCACCTGGAGGGGCGAAATAGGTGCAGTCCTGGCACAGACAACAAAGAATTGTAGACACTCTTTGATGCTCACTTGGACGTCATCAATCAGGAGCACAGGCCAGGAACGGTAGATGAAAGTCAACGACAGCCTGCATAAAGGAGTAGGGGTAGCACGATACAAAATTTTTTTATCCCGATAAAATTTATAAAATTATCGCGATAATCGATAATATCTCGATAAACAAATTTTGAGGCATGAGTTTTAATTTTGTTAATAAAAAAAAGCCCTTGGTAAAAGCCAACAGTGTAACCTTCACAGAGTGAATTGTGTGGCACTATCATTTGGCCAGTAGACATGAAAATGCACTTGTCTTTACCTATTACTTCCACACTGTGTAGGCACAATTTAGTAGTTGTGCTGCTACGTGATGCTTAATATTGTTTGCATTCAACTAACTCTCCAATCAGCTGAAGTGGCTAGCAACAGTATTGCACACTAGGTTGGAGAACCCTTGTAATTCCGCATGCAATGCCACAAACCATTTGTTTCTATAGCTATTACGCTTTCCGAGATACGACAATATCGAGGTTTGCACGATAATTCGATAAATCAGTAAAAAAGTGCGATGCGGTAATCGACGAAAGTTTTTATCGCGATATTATCGAACTATCGATTATCGTGTCACCCCTACAATAGGAGTGAAAGGCCTTACTCAGCAACAATGTATTCGCACCCCAGGTAGCACCACCCAAGCGCATTATTATGCAAGAACGAGACGCAATTCTAGCTCGCACCTCCCACACCTTTTTCCGCCAATCCAAACTGCTGCTCAGCCAAATACCCTAGTTCTCCATCTCACGAACATTCTGGGATATTGTCGCTGGGGCTGATGAACTGATTACCCGGGTCCCAGATATACAAAATCCAGTGCAGTCCTATCCTTTACAACCGTATGATGATGAATGGTACTAAATGATGATGACTGTTGCCTTACTTGCCGCGATGCACAAAGTGTCTATAAAGTGGCTTTTTCGAACAATGGTTAACTAAGCGTCATAGGCAACCGTTAATGTGACAAACATCACGGAGACGACTTGATATACAAATACGGTAGAATGAAACCAAAAAAGATAGATGTGTGAGGTCTGTGTAGTATTGGGTAAATCTGGTTCGCGTTAATTCCAAGCTAATTTGTTTTAACTTTTTCAGTGACAGATATATCTTACAGCATAACCTACTGAGAATTAAAATATTTTGGAAGTTTTATACAAATTTGGTTACACTTGCACGAAAAGCTGAACACTCCTTACGACAGAGCCGCAATTTTGTTCTTTGGTGGTTGTATTTTGGTTTAGTTTTAGTTACATATCTCATGGTTTGTATGTACAGCAGTAACGTTTAACATGGACTAAACCTATTAGAGTAACATTGTGGCATCACAATCACACGGCTAGGAATTTGTATTTCGAAATCAATTTACAATGTAAAAAGTGGACGGTTTTAACAGTACTTTCGAAAACTCTAATGCACTCGGTGAAGACTTCAGAAATCCATTTTTGATTTTATTAGCTATTTCTGACACATTTTTATCTCCCGCCAATTTCCCTGACCACTTTCAATCTGAGCCACTGTTCTTCACATCCCAGTTTCATTTCAAATCTCTTCTATTTTAATTAAACTTGGGATGAAGTCAACCACGTTTTATCACATCTGGTGCGGCACAAAATTTATTGACTAATAATTTAAGCCCTAAATGCAGACCCTTACGAAGGAGTCTAAAATGTTAATGAAATCGTGCACCTGCTCCAACATCTCAGATTTCAACTCTTGTATTTCCTCTGCCATCGCCGTCACACTTTCAACTCTTTTTTTTTTTCTCTGCCATCTTTGTCACATTTTAAATTTTTTTTCCACTCCCACCGCCGTCATATTTTATAGCTTTTTTATTTTTATTTCTTCGGCATCTCTGTTATATTTTCAACTTTCTTCAGTTCATCTCCCATCTTTTGTCACATTTCCAACTTTTTTCAGTTCCTCTGCCATCTTCGTCACATTTTTAACTTTCTTCCGTATTACCTGTAAGCACCGTATTTGTTTTAAATCCATTTTCTTTTTTTGACTTTGCCGTCAAATTTCAACGTTTTTCTATTTTCCTGATATCTTAAGTACGTTAAGAACATTTTTCTATTTCCCCTAATATTTCCATCATACTTCATCAGTGGCGTATACACTACATACACACAGCAATAATGGGGGTGGGGAAAGGGGTAGTCAGGGGGACATTGCGCTTTTCGAAAAATTAATTTTTTGTTGCAATTTTTGACAGATGCGACGGTGCCTGAGAAATAGTAATGTTCCTTTCATGGGCTAAATCGTGTGCGCTTAAAATTATCTATTCACAAGACTGTTTGTGCTAGTTTACTAAAAGTTTGCCTTTGGCCTCTTCGGGTCTACACGCCATGCTTTTCATTTTTCTATTTCCCTGATATTTTAAGCATGTTGTTTTCTATTTTCCCTGATACTTTTTTTTTTTATCACATTTCAACCTTCTGCTATTGATTTGTTATTTTAAGCATGTTGCTAAAAATTTTCTATTTTGTCTGTCCTCTCGGCCAATTTGCACCTTTCTTCTCTATTCCTACCATTTCTTGGCATCAGGATTCCATATTCTGTCTTACCACCCTCACATGAATGTATGACGTTTCTTAGATCGATCACTAAAGTTTTCGCCGTGTTCCACTTACGGAAAGTGGACGGTCTGTTTGGTTTCAATCCGAATCAAAAGTCCTTTATCCGGCTCGCAAGTCCTCCGTTCGCCATTCGTGACTGCAAACAATTAGCCGGTTTTTCAAAGGTAGGCGGCTGCTTTGCTGCCCCAAGGAAAAATCAGACAGGCTTCACGCAGAGCATCAAAGACGAGACGAGCAGAGGCCCAAGCTACCCCGGGCTTGTGAAGAATTTTCTAGTATGAATGATTGAACCAAGAGAAAATGGCTTTGCTTTAGATGCTTTGCAGTACACCGCTAAACATAACAGTGCCTTACAGAATGCTGAGATTAACGACAAACGTCTGCATCGATGCTTAAAGTGACACAAATGGGATTTTCAGTCCTAACAGGGCTGGCTGCAATATTACAGACCAGGGCAAACAATGATAATTTTTCGTAGGAGAAAACCGTAAACTCGATCATCTGCCGCTGCCAAAATTATGTATCTACGGAAGGCGATATCAGTTCGATTTGTGTTTCCGTCAAAGGCTACATAAAATACTATAGATATACTAATGCGCAGAGAGCAGCAAATAAAGCTGCTTTAAGAAGGGTCGTTACAATCAGTGAAACAAAAAAAATGCATGGTGGGGTGCAAACAAATTTTAAGCAACTCGTGCTTAAGCCAACTCGTATGTTTGGGGCCGTTCAAGTATTACGTCATCAAAAAATTGGACAATTTTAAACCCGCCCCCTCCCCCCTCACGTCATCGATCGTCATCAATTGCTCAACTCCCCCTCCAGTATTACATCATTTCTAACTTGAACCCCCCCCCCTTAAGAGGGGGTGTTTTACCTGTTATTTGCCAGTATTTTTCTGAGGATTTTTTTTGCGTATTTTCACCCTTTTACCGGGATAACGATGATTACGTCACCAACTGGCCACCACTCCATTCCCCCTCGTCATCAATCGTTACCAGCTGGCGAACCCCCCCCCCTCGCTCCCTTCCTGATGACGTAATACTCGAACGTCCCCTTTGCCTCCATCATCGCTTCACATGCTTTTTTTTTTCTTCTTTCATTGTTTAACATAGCTTTAAATCCTGCTCTCTACCTGGTAATTGCGGTTTTAAATTGTGAACGCATATTAGAAAACAAACACGAACCCGTTTGATGCCCAATGTAACTGAACCGAACTCCAAACAGGAAAAGAACATGAATACGATTTCCTGTAAGGTTTCAGGTACTGCTATGTGCTGTTGTGTTTAGTCCACGTGAAACCTTACTGCTGCATTCCATTATTAAAACACGGAAATACAAATAAACCCATTGTAACGGTTTACAGCGCAAAGTAATTAGAGTTCAACTTTCAAAAATTTTGACGCTAAAATGAAGAATAAATAATATATGGCTTGGTTGGTTGTTTGTCAAGCAACGTAGTTTTGATATTGTTAAAATTTAAATCCTGGAATTAACAAACTTCAGATATACACATAGCCACACACACACTGGCGTATTGTTTTCTCTTTAGTTATTCAATATTCCTTCTTTAGTCGTCTCCATTCCGTTCATCACGCTACGTATTAATGATAAATGACGATTTTTTTTACCGTTTTTAAGCGCCATCGCTTAGTCAAGTACTAATAATACGATTCACATAGATACCAATCATCAATTTAGTTACTGTGTTCAAAAATAAAAACGGTAAAAAAAATGTTATTATATTAGATTTCACGTGGACTAAACAATAGAGCACACTGTGGTATATCTGAACACTTGTAGATGCTGATTCGTGTTCCTTTCCTGTTCTTCTGTTCAGTTAAACCTTGCCTAAAACATCAAACGAGTTCTATTTTTAGTTTCTAATCATCAGGAATGACGCTGAATTTTTAGCCGCCCTCACTAAATTTTTAACCGCCCTTACTGGCGCCCACCCATCCGTCAGATCAAAATAAAATGTATTGACGAAGAAAATTTTGGTTACTTATTAAGAAACCCACGCTAGCTTCTGTCACAACGACAGGAAGTACTTGGGGGTCACATCAATAGGTCCCATTTGTTACTTCGAGAGTTGTAAAATCGTAATTTTTTGTTAGCTGGTTATAAAAATATTCCCCAGAAGAATGGGGTAGAACTAAAAAAGTTACGAACGTTGGGTGTGAGAAAGTGAATTGCAAAAGTATTATTTTTAATTTTTTTAATTATTTAAATTAATTAATTAATTATTTTTAATTTTTTTTTTGGGGGGGGGGGCAACCTCAAAAGTAGAATTTTTCGGGTCGCCCCCTGGCTAAAATTGCTGCCCCCACTGCAGCCTCCCCAGTAAAGTGATTCTAATGTCGTCCCTACTAATCATATATGGTATTTTACTTAAATCTGTAACAACTGCATGGCAATTAGTCAAAGTCGGGCTCCAAACACACAAATTTTTTTTTATCGTATTAACGGAGTTCATACTATCACCGCACTGCTAACAGTGGTGTCGCTGCATTACTTACTAGACTTTCATAGCGCTCCTCCTTGTTACCGATGGAAAGCAAAAAGTACAATGCTTACAAAATTTAACACAATTGATACAATTAATATAGTTTAATGTACAATGAAAAATATTTTTCAATCTGTTCAATCGTATTTTTTTTATCAAATCGATACTTAAAGGCGTTAGAACTCAAAAACCTTGTTAGCTGTACCTATTAAGAGTAAATTGAACGGACAAGGAACTCCGGAATGATGATGAAGACAAAAGGACCATTTTTCAGAAATATATTTGAGGAATTACTCGAAGATTCGTGCGATTTTAAATAAAACTAAACCATGCGCAATGGCTGTTTGCCGTGACGTCACCACGAGTTAGCCAATGACGAACGAGAACAACGGCTGTTGGCCGTCTGATTGGACTAGCCCAGTCACGTGATATGAACGTCACAGCAAACAGCCATGGCGTGTGGTATAATTTGAGTACCGGTATAAAACACTGCTCACACCTTTTCCTCAAGATCTTTCAAATGCCGAGTGTTACTAATTATTAATGTATGAATTGTCATAAGTGATATTACCAGCATTTCCGTGGTTAGAACAAACAAGTGCAATGTGCACTTCTTCCTGGCCATTATTTATTACTTTAAAAAAAAAGTAACTCTAGCCCAATGGTTCTAATACTATTATTAAAAATATATAATTTGGGTTTGAGCATTTCCACGATATTTTCTTTCGCAAATACGTTGCTCCGGCACTCGATTGAAGTGAATGGAATTTCCATCGCGTGCAGACAGCAGGTAATATTTGCTCTTTTCCGTTCGCAAACAGCCGCCTCATTTCCTATTCATTCCCCAGCAATGCTTGGAGCCAGGTAGCTTGCGTCCCGCTGAGCATCAAAAACAAACGGCGCAGCTATAACATTCCCCCGAAATGAACTGGCCCCGTTCTTTCGGTCTTCCCATTCGAACGCCAAATTGGAGCGGTAATGGATTATTTTTTTTTATTTTTTGAAATTAGATGGGGAGGAGAAGACTTTGAGGGGAGGGGGTGGGGGAGGAGGAGAAAGAGAGTGGAATGTACTCACGGGCGATGCAGACGAAGTCGTTAAGGGCAATGGGATGAGCACTGTCGCACTCACACCTGTTGGATGCTTTGTTGCAAAAAGTGTGGAGCAGTTCTTCTTTGCAGCGTTCGTGGCACGGTCCGCCCAGGATGGAACCCAGCTGACGAGCTTCGTTGGGCTCTGCAAAGAAATAAACGTAAGTATAACTGAAAGGGTTTATGCACACACAAAATGAAACACTACAACAAGTATATACAGTCAAACAAGTCTTATCATCCCCGCTACAAGTAAAAATAAAGATTAAAAAAAAAACATAATACTGTAAAACAATGCGGAAAAAATTAAAACCAGTAGCAAGTAGATGAAGGTTGCTCTCAGCACACACACATATGCGGAAGGAGAAGGGTTGAAAATGAAGTTAAATTACCTGTAACAGAAGCTCTTCCAAATGTGTTTTCTTTAAATTAGTTTTGAACAAGTGGAGGGATGGTTAATTGTTTTAAGTGCTCAGGCAACACATCCCGTTGGCGCATGGCCATGTTGCTATAATCACAGGGGCTTGTCGTACATCGCGCGGACGTTGCATGGCTACAGAGTCATATACATATAATCCATGCTCATGCTAGCGACACACGACAAGCCCTTGTGGCTGTAATGACACTGCGGTAGTATGGTTCTGTGATATGCCACATGATGCCTTCCTGCTGTCCGGGTTTGTAGGCGCCTGAAAATATGATTTTACCTCGAAGTACTTAGTACAAATATGATACCAACGGCATTCGCTCTTGAAAACTGTCATAAATAACATATCGAAAGTCTACCACTATCACAGTTATTTATTGAAATACTGAATTCCCTTTCACATTTATCAAAATTATAGCTTTTTTGTTCCTCTTGAAATTTCCTTTCCAATGATACCAAACATAACCGGAAGTAACTACCGGAAGTGGTACTAATGTGTTAGTGAAAAGTCTCCATTTTGAAAGAAAATGGCGTCTGAATATGACACTTTGAATTCCCTTTCACAGTTAGCGAAATAACACCCTTGCGTTTATTGTTCCTCTTGAAATTTTCCTTCCAATGATTCCAAACACAACCGGAAGTGGAACTAATGAATCATGATTAGTGCATTGTATATGTAGCATTGGAAATAATACTGCCCAAAATTGAAGGTATTGTTCACTTTGCGTGAAAAGCATTGAATTTGGTATGGATGTTCATGAAGGCTGACTGGCTGGGCAGGAAAGGTAGATTACATCTTTTACGTAAAACAACCCTTGAACCACAAAATCGTAGTATCATCCTTAATTCGCGTGAATGCTCCTTTTTTCAATTGATTGTTATAATTATTTTCGAGTTCTTGTGAATCCTCTAATAGCCCGAAATGGGCGTACTTAGATTTTATGAATGGTGGGAATCTGTTCTTTCCATCAATCCTAACCGATATTGTTTAACTTAGATAGTCCTACAACCACATAAAGGCGAAGAGGAATGGCGTAGCAGAGAAAGCGTATGTTGCCGAATGAAAACTGTTTTTGCTAAACCTCTAATTGCCCGAAATGGACATGCTTAGGATTTTATGAAAGGTGGGGATCTGTTCTTTCCATCAATCCTAACCAACTGTTTAACTTATAATGGGTCCATCTACACCTATTTAAAGGTGAGAAATAATCGCGTAGCAGCGAAAGCGTATGGTGATTTTTTAATTCAAAGTGCTCTCGTTAGCCCTCTAATTGACCAAAGTGAACATGCATAGTATTTTCTGAAAGGTGGGGATCGATTCTTTCCATCAATCCTAACCAAAATTGTTTAGCTTAGAAAGGGACCGACCTACAGCCGTTTAAAAGTGTAGCTGTAATTGGTGTGGCGGCTAGTTTCAATTTCAAAGTGCTATTGTAATGCTCGTATTTGTAATTGTATCTAAACTAAACAATTTCGGTTAGAATTGCTGTAAGGAATAGGTCTCCACCTTGCAGAAAATCCTAAGCATGTTTACTTCGGTCAATTAGAGAGCTAGCAAGAGCACCTTGAATTTGAAAATCACCATACCCTTTTGCTGCTACGCCATTACTTCTTCACATTTAAATGGGTGTAGGACGCTCCCTATCTAAGTAAAACAATTTTGGTTGGGATTGATGGAAATAACAGTTCCCCACCTATCACAAAACCCTAAGCATGTCCATTTCGGACAATTAGAGCGCTCACAAGAGCACTTTGCATTCGTAAATCACCATACGCTTACGTTGCTACGCTATTACCTCTTCACCTTTAAATGGGTGTTGGACTATCTAAGTTAAACAATATCGGTTAAAATTAATGGAAAGAACAGGTTCCCACCATTCATAAAATCTAAGCATATCCATTTTGGACTATTAGAGGATTCGCAAGAGCACAAAAATCACTATACCCAACTGAAAAAAAGGAACGTACGCGTGAGTTAAGGGTAATAATACGATTTTGTGGTTCAAGGGTTGTTTTTACGAAAAGGTGTATATCATCTTTCCTGTCCACAGTAGTGTGCTGAACGTTTTTGCTTAACATTATGCTTTTGATTTATTGACAGTTAAGGAGTTACAGCCAAGCATCCCACATGGGGGGTTTTGAACGTGCTATCATAGCTTTTTTTCTCCCAGGTAGCCTTCATGTGCATCCATACCAAATTCAATGCTTTTCACACAAAGTGAATAATGCCTTCAATTTTGGGCAGTATTACTTCCATTACGATATATACTATGCACTAATCGTGATTCGTTATTACCAAATCCGGTAGGTACTTCTGGTTGTGTTTGGTGCCATTGGAAAGGAAATTTCAAGAGGAACAATAAAGGCAAGGGTGTAATTTCTCTAACTGTAAAAGGGAATTCAAAGTGTCATATTAAGAATGTCATATAAAGTGTCATTTTTTCAGAATGGCGTCTTTTCACTAACACATTAGTACCACTTCCAGTAGTTACTTCCGGTTATGTTTGGTATCATTGGAAAGGAAATTTCAAGAAGAACAAAAAAAGCTACTTGTATAATTTTGCTAACTGTGAAAGGGAATTCAGTATTTCAATAAATAACAGTGAAAATGTCGAATTCAGGCGCTATTTTGGAAAAATGGCGCCTTTCCACCAACAATATTTTGGTAGACTTTTGATATATTACTTATGACAGTTTTCAAAGGCAAATGCCATTGGTTTCATCTTTGGACTAATTACTTCTAGGTTTGCCCATTTTTTGCGCTATATTCAGGCGCCTATTGGTGATTATGGCGATTGTGATTGTATAAAGTTTTGGTAAGGAAATGTAAATCGGTTAGGAAATTGTAAGCAAAGAAACTTGAGCATTAAATATCATCAGAAGTGATATAAAAGAGAAACTGCAGGGCCCCACGGAGTGTCCTTCATAATACATGTTCCATCTGTCGGTCTTGGTCACGACCCCACGCGGCCAAATACAGGGCTGCCAGTCCTCCTACATTTCCTATTTTTTATAGCATTCCTACAAAACTTCTATAAATCGTGAAATGCTCCTACAGCTAGTTTCCTATATTTTTCTGTTCCGAACTGAAATATTGCCCTGTTTCTGGTGTGTTTCCATTTTGCTACACTAATTATTTCTATATTAAGAAGAACATCAATTTTCCTCTTCCGTGGCACTGCAATGGTATGAAAACGAAACGCGAATTGTCAATCGGCCAAAGACAGCCAAGTAAAGCGTGTATCGACCATGTTGAGCACTCAAAAGCTATTTTTATCTTTTTATTGTATTTTAAGACAACCAAAAATATTGTTGTCCCGTAATCACTCTCTCTGTCACAGCATCCAAGCTAATAATTCCTACGAACCTTCTTTGTTTGAATTTCCTATAAAGCTTCTATTTTTTAACAAAAAAATCCTATATTTTCTTTTTTTTTTATCCATTGAAGTTGCATGGGAGCCCAGCAAATGTAGAACGACTGGTCGCAACTAGTTTCTGCGATAACCCTCGTAACCCTGAATAGTTTTTAACCCGATATTATAGGTGTGACAAAAGTACCACTACAGTGCTGCGACTAGTCCATGCTTGCGGCATATCCGCGTGCAACAGCGTTCCACGAGCGTGAAGCGGTGAAGCAGATGGTTTCTACAAGCCAAAGCCGACTGGGGGTAGAAATCGCGTGGTTCTTCTCATGGCTCAATGGCAGTTCACGCACTGCCAAAAAGTTGGCCCTTTTTAGCGTTGCTTTGGTAAAGTAAGAGTCGAGGGATGACGAATCAGTTGGCCTGGATCTGGGAAACGAAACCAACAGCTTTCTCCTAGACGACCTTGTGGGACGGAATACAACATGGAGGGCGTGTAAGCCGCGTACGTATTTATTAGCTCCTGACATCATTAGACCACTAAAAATTAATTAAGCGGTTCTAGGGAGTGATGCTGAAAAAAAAATTGAGGCGAGCGGGCGGTGTTTTTATTTTACGTTTTATTCGTAATTTCTCAGATGAGGGTGATGGCTTTTTTTTTTTACCAAACAAAACGAAATCAGTAGCTTATATTTTGCTGTGGAGTACAATATCTATGTTTTTTAATGCCAGGATCACGCAGTTGCATATTTGAAGAAAAGTCATTCTTTACATCCAAGTTTTTAGTTGCGACATGACTCTGAAGGACCCTTAGATTCGTTTCGAGGTGATCATGTGAATGGCGCAGAACGCTGATGTGGTCGTCGGATCTAGGAAAAAGTGCTGATGCGTGAGCGAATTTTATTTTTTTAGACAGTGTCATAAAAAACGTTTCATCCGTTAAGAAAAAATCCATGCGTGCGCTCCCGAGAACCACTTAATTAATTTTTAGCGGCCTTAATTAAACTGGAAATGATATGAGTATGTTATCTCAAGAAAGCGTGTGACCGGCACAAACAAACACCCGTTGTAGCATCTGGGAACTGCAGTGAGGCCCAGTGTGTGTGGCTATCGACACGAAACAATTTCACGTGTCCTAACGTGGCCGGGAATCGAAGCCGAGTCATCCGATTATCTGACACGACTGTTTTGTAATCGGAAGAGAAAATTGTAATGTAAATTTATCGTGTGGACTGGCACATATACTGGCGTCTACGAGTGCTGCAGTCCGCGGATGTTACGACGGGTGTTTGTTTCTATCTTCCCATAACGCAGTTTCACTTCTCTTTATTTGTGTGGGTGATGTTTTATGTTGAAATTCGTTTTATATTAAAAATCGCACGTATCGACCACTGCTCTCCATGCTCCTCCATGCACAAAGGCCAAAGCTATTTTACAAATATGGCGGCGGGCTTAATCTTCCCCACGATTCCTGTGTCTGTAGAGTTCTAGCGGCGTAAAGATTAATTTAACTGAAAAGTGCATTTCATGTACGGGATGAAAAATACATTTCACTATAGACATGTAAGTTGCATTTTAAATTGTTAAATTTTGTACGACTGGAACTTTTCACTTTCCTTCAACTTCGTTTCAACATACACGCAGTACACTGTTAAAAAATTACGTAATATGAGGGTACAACGACCTGGTAATTTATTTCCAGCGGTTTGTACCACAACTCTTTTTATGTGTTGTATACTGGCTAATGATTAGAGATGCGCACAGAGTAATTACAGAGGACGTACGACGTCTTAGTGAAAGTTAGTATTGTGTATGCGGCCTATCTTGAGTCCTGTATATAGGTATTTTATAAGCGGCAACGTCTTCCTGGTGGGAGCGGCTTTAATCGACGGCCGCCATTGTTTTTGTAACCATCGTTGATATCAACAAGGCACTCTGCTACCCAAAACATACAATTGATTATCTGTGTCGTTCTGGGGCGAACTCAAGATAGGCCGTGGACACTAGGTACACCTCATTCAGATAATCGACATCAATTAATTTGTGGTTGTGTTGGTTCAAGGTTATGTACTCACCCCCTCACAGGTGGGAAATCACAATGACATCCAAATGGTAAACAAATAATAATTTTAGGCTAAAAATTACAGTTGTGGTCATCTAAACAAACATTGGAAAAACAAAACAATGAGTTATGAATACATACAGTGAGTTATTCGATCCAATCCAGACGTACTTACGAAGTAGTAAGTATGTCTGGATTGGGTCGAATGACTCACTGGTATTCATAACTCATAGTTTTATTGTGCCATTGTTTGTTTAGGTGACCAAGACTGTAATTTTTAGCCGAAAATTATTATTTGTTTACCATTTGGATGTCATTGTGGTTTCCCACCTGTGAGGGGGTGACTACATACCTTGAACCTACACAACCACAAATTAATTGATGTTGATTACGGGACAAATACCTAATGATTTGATTCCAGTTCTTTGAACTGTGAAAGTGTTAGGCAGTTCTAAATCAAAAATTCATCTGAATGAAGGTATGTAATCACCTCCTGTTCTCCTTTGTTTACCATTTGGATGTCATTGTGGTTTTCCATCTGTCAGGAGGTGACTACATACCTTCATTCAGATGAATTTTCGACTTAGAACTGCCTAAAACTTTCACGGTTTAAAGAACTAGAATCAAATCATTAGGTATTTGTCCCGTAATTTCAATGAAATTGTTAACAGTATGGTTTTTTTTAGGAAGGGGGGAGGGAGGGGGAAGTGCTGTAACTAGGTTATTTCACGATAGCGTCGCAGCATTCCGTACTCAATTATGATTCACAACACACTGTTAACAACTTCATGTTAACGATTGTATGAAGTTCGAATCGTCACTTCACTGCAGCAGTGCATTCGCACTTTGTATAATTGGTAATTTGCATACAATCGTTGCGTTTTCTAGAACTTCAAAAACAAAGTGGTCAACTACAAGCGAAAAGAAAGAATACTTCATTTAAAAAATAAATGGAGGCGCAGCACCAAGCAACTGCTACGACGGACGGTTGTTTATTAGTCGTTATATAAATTACCATCATACATAGATTTGTCAAGCTTAGATTGGTCAAGACGAATCCCGCATGAGCATTCAGCACGAAAAGAGACAAGACGAAACAAAAAATAATTAAATAAATAAATAAAAAACTTCGAAGCGATATCAAAACTAAACTATACTTTGTTTCGCATTATGTTTGCAGTAAACTGATTGTATGACGCCTCGTTTCCTTAACACTACTAACGCAAAAAAAAAAAAAAAACGAAATATCCAACTCGCAGACTCTAACTGTAACTATGTAGAGTCTACAAGCGTGATATCCGCATGTTTTTGCACTCGAGAGTAGAGGTCGACCGAAATTCGGTTTCGGTTTCGGCACCGACACCGGCAAATTTTTGGTTTCGGTTTCGGTTCTGGTTTCGGACAAAAAGTTATAGGTCAGTTTCGGTTTTGGCCGAAACCGAATAACTGGTTTGGGTTATGGTTTCGGTTTCGGCTGAATCCTATGCTGCAGTTTCGGTGAAGCCGAAACCACTTCTCCTGGCAGTAGCCAATTTCCACGTAGTCTAACTAGGCTGTATCCCAGGTGCACCGACATCCATGAGGTGCCATCTCAGATCCTGCTTTATGCCGCCATGCCCATCAATAATAAATACAATTTTTTTTTCAATCCATATTTAATCATATTTTTAATGACTTCGTGGGACTGCAGCCTGCAGGGAATTTATGCTTTAATTGTCTTTATTTATGTTTTCAAGCAAGGCTTATACTCACTGAAGGAAACCTTTGTTGGGGCTGTAGATTTCCGTCACTGACACGAATTTATCGTTTAAAAATAAAAAGTCCATTGAGCAGAAATAAAATGCAAACGAAAGTCATGAATTTTTTTCGCACGATTAACATTTTTTTGGGTTGGAGGGGGAGGGGGAAGAGGGCGCGCATGGATTTGCTCAGCCTAGCGGCAGAAAAGAGGTAAACTGGTCTCTGCCTCCCGGTCAATGAAAAACATACACTCATGATTGTATTATTCTATCCTTACTTTTTGTCTAATTATTAAAAGTGATATTATTCAGGTTAGAATTTGGTTCCAGTTTCGGTGGTGGTTTCGGTTTCGGCCGTAACCGATTTAATGGTTTCGGTTGTGGTTTCGGTTTCGGCCGAAACTGAATTGCCAGTTTCGGTAGCGATGTCGGTTTCGGCCGAAACCAAATCACTGGTTTCGGTTTCGGCCGAAAGTGAAAAACTCGGTTTCGGTCGACCACTACTCGAGAGTGCAAGGAAACGTGGCGTTATACAGTCAGTTTCCAGCAAACATAATTTGGAACAAACTGTAGTTCTCGCTTTGCCAGAAATATAGTGTGGGCTGGGGTTTTTTTTTTAACGTGTCACGGGAAAAATAGCACTGTAATAATTTTAACTGAAGTGAAGGGAATAAGTCTACAAAAAAAGATTTTTTTCAATCATTTGCGATTCAAAATATGCCAGGTTAGAAGAAGTTTCTCTAACGTACTAATGTAATAACTTCGTTCCCTTCTGCAGCTACCACCGACGTGTCAAGTGACAAAGAGTGTCACGCATACCTGCTTTAAACTACATTTGCCGTAAATTAGCCGGCCACTCTTGGGAACGGCGTCGGTTTGTTTGCCATCCAATGAACAACGAACGCTTGGTTGGCTTTGGCTCAAGCTCCACTGCCACTTGTCTAATTGGAAATGGTCCAGTCAACTCGCTCTGCAAACCACATCGACCATCTAGGTGTCCACGGTGTGTTATTAAATCTGTAATCCGAAGTATTTTCTGAATGTACTTAAAATCTTCGTACGGACCAAGATAAATGTACGGCCTGCTGTATATAGCGCCTACAATTATTACAAATGCTAAAGCATGAACAATCGCAGATGCAAAGGTGCACAACAACAACAAATTATCAAAGAATAGAAAAACCCACGTACAGCTCTTCACGGGAACCTTGTCCGTTTCGTAGCCTTCCATTCTGCACTTACTCATTTTTAAAATTTAACATCAGCGTTGATTTTATGATTTACAGCGCAGACAAATAAACGCAAACGTAATTGTCTTGGAATACGGCAACGATACTCCCGCAGAGACGATGGTCCCGCACAATGACACAGCGACCCTCGTTATGGTGCAGTGAACTTCGACATTTAACGAAACTATATACCAACCACGTTTTACCTTAATTTATTAAATGATACTATTTTTAACATCGACTTTCAGATTTTCAGTGTAAGCTCCAAGGTTGCTACCAAGGTATTCTCTTGCTATGACTAGTGTAAAGGCCAGAATCATCGTGCAAAAATAAAGTCGCCATTTTAGGGAAAAAAGGACAGCGAGTACTAATAGAGGTAGGTTTAATCAGAGGTGTGCTGACAAAATATTCTTCGGTGCAGCGACGGTGCAAGTCAATTTTGTTCCGGTCAGTCAAAAAAAATAAATTCAGGAGTGCGCCATAAAATGAGGTGTACACGGCGAACAGAGGTGTGCGCCGTAAATATA
>JAHWFP010100782.1:4736-25814 GCA_023313725.1 Lithobius niger | reverse complement strand
CCAATCACGAATCGTGTGAACTAAACGGTTAAAATGGACTTTGCAAACTGACGACACCATCAGCTATTGAAACGGGACCCTAGACAAAATAAACACCACTTACCTTTAACTCCTGCACATCGCACACTGGCCGCACAGTTCGCAGGCGGGAGCAGAAACAAATTCGACGATGGCCCCTACCACATGGAGGCCCACCGGCAAGGATCTGTTACACTGACAATAACGAACAAAAAAAAAAGAAAACAAAGAAATAGAACCCGAATTGAAAACGAAAATAAAAAGATGAAAATGACACGTACAAAACGAAAAATAAAATAATCAAAAAAGTATCTACCGTTGTGCACACGATCGTGTGGCAGATGGCAAAAATTGTTTGCCCCGCCAATGACGCCTGAAATAAGAATTAAAGGTACACCACCATCCAAAAAAAATAATTTAAAAGCTGAAAATTAAATTAAAGCTAACAAATCACAAAATTTTACCTCCACCACGTCCCATAAAGTGAGGGGCATCACCAGCCCCTCGTCGGGGACGAAGCATTCATCCCCGTGCTAAAAACAGAAAAATAAAGAATATTACAAGATTTCAGCTAAAGGTACAAGTCATTTTTAAATTCACCTACCATACAGCGTAGAACAAACTCGGTGAAACCGAGTTTACACAGGATTGGATGTGTCGGTACAACCATGTTGTTGGTTTGACAGTCAAGACGCAAATGAAGGCAAACCAGACTGAATTCTGTGATAAACCAGAAGCCTCGGGACATAGTTGCTACGAGAATATTTTTCCAATTCAACGAAGGACGCATGTGTACAAGAAACGAGGCCAACCTATTGTGGTTAATTCTCGAGGCTAAATCCGCCCATTCCTACGTCAGAAGCGAGAAAAATAATTGTTAGTTAAAAAAACGAAGGTTAAACTTTACATTTGTGACGGACGACAGATGCGTGGAACCTTGGATAGAAGGACCGCAATTAACATATTTCGACCAGGTATAAAACCCACAACCAAACAAAATTTCAAAAGGCCATCACAGAAGTTCTCCACAGCTCTCGAGGTAAGCCAATACATTACTGTACTTTTCTCTAGCTCTTATTTATTTTTTTTGAAAACAAAAATTAGAACTTAGACTTATAATAATTTTCTTTTTCTTTTCAAAAGGTATAACAAATATGGGAGAATATTTCGAATTCATGAAATTACAATTTTACGATTTGGGAGGTGTACACAAATTGTTAGTCACCGTACCTGGTACGGGATTGTACGTATATATCAGACGTTTTGAAATTACTGAAGAAGGTTTAATTCACCTTTTGAACGGTGTAAAGATATCTCTACACGATTGGGCCAAGTTTTATAACCGTTTAAGCACGTGGCAATTTCTCTCAAATTTACCACAAACTCTTTATCACTCTGACAACCTAAAAATTTACGTATTGTTCCCCACAGGCTACGTCACTTTCCAAACACCCACCTACAACGGTTGCGTGGTAATGTCGGAACTTCAATTTGCTAATCTCACACACGCAGTAACACGTGTTAACAAGTGGCTATTAACAATCTTGATGTGCATTTCCGTTTCAACGAAAAGTGATTTTGTTTTCTGTTCACAGAAAAGGAACGACAATGAGTGATTTTGTTTTAAATTTAGGTGGGAATGTTTTGTTTAAAATAGATTATTCTAAATCAACTGCCCAGATCACCAAGTTTTCAGTCATTGAGGGCAGTTACACGATCCACGAGAACCAATTTTTCTTGGTTTCATTACAAGAATGGCAGAAATTGGAACCATTGTTGCCTTTGTTCGCAGAGGACGGTCTCCTCAATTTATCTAACACACCAACCATCCTATACCTTTCTTCAGAGACGGTAGTAACACCATACGAAAATGAATTTATTTTCTTTTGTGATAATGGGCTGATAACTTTAACGGCTCAGCAGTTAAACGTGTTAAAAGAAAACATTGACCTAGATTTTGAATAAATTAGTTCACAATTGTTGTCTCACCAATGTTTTTATTAAATAATTTCCCTCTTTTTTATTTTAGCGAAATTTACGTGCGTTCTGTATGTTGAACCCTCTTCTCCCGATTAAGCCCAAACATTCAGTCCATCTTGGCAACAATTTTTTTGCACAAGTATCGGAATTCAATAATAGCATCAAAATTCATGTAAGAAAATATTCACCAAACCCAGTTGGGTCTACCACGACCTCATATGGGATCTCATTAAGTCCTGAGGATTTTTATAACGTCAGTGCTTTGTTTCCAGGCTGGTTGCCGATTGTTGAGCAATAAAACCCACTCGCAGTCTTGATCGAGACAGCCAAGTGCACAGTTACTTGCTATCATTCGGAACCACTAAACAGAACCATACTGAATTTCGCTAATGCGTACAAAAAGTCTGTGGATCTGAACGAAGAGCAATTTAAGGTACTAGTAGACTCTGTTGACCAGCTTTCAGAATGGATACAACTTTTGTCGAATCACAGTTGAAAATTTTCAACAGAAAATTAGATTTTATGGTGACGTGCAATGCCGTCACGATCAACGGACTCTATTATATGAAGGAAATTTCGGTCGTCGGTCACGATTTAAAACAACACTTTATAGTCAAAATTCCGAAATCCGTTCTGGAATCAGACATCAGCAAAAAAGAACGCAAGATTATTTCGTACTGCGAAAGGTTCATTTTACAACAAGAACTGAAAAATGAAGCGTTTGACACCCCAGTCTTCGTTGTGACTAATGAGATCAAGAGGTTACAGTGTGTCTCACCTGGCTCAGTATTTTACGTTGAAGGGGACAAAAAATTAAAGGAATATTTAGAGAAAAAGTGCAATGCAGCTTGCGAGGAATTACCAACTAACACCCCATTGGCTCCCTCTTACTGTGAGATGGACAGATATAATTTCTGCCCTAATCACGTTGCCGCAGCTTGCAGCTTATTCAAAGCTAAATTCTATTACAAATTTATTTCGAGGAATTAAATTTTCAAAATTTTGCCACCCATATTTAATACCTCTCACCCGTCACTCCTGCATAAGAACGCACAACAACGACCATGGACCAAGACGTCTCTGCACCCGTCTCCTCACCGACCGCTGCGCAGCCCAACGACGAGGTAGTTGCTCCCACCGTCCAGCCACCTCGACCAGCCGATGCTGCCGTCCAGCCGTCTCAACCAGCCGACTCCTCAATCCATCGCCGCTCAACAGCCGCCTATGCCAGCCAGAGAACCCAACTGCACGTTTACTGAAGCGTAGGAAACTCACGCCTAAATAACCCAAGGTAGGCGATTTATGCCATTGTTATGCCATTGTGAAACGATCAGCTCATGGTCAGATGGACAAGGGGATGAGGTTTAATTGCCCATCAATATTCGAACATGAATTTGACTTACAAGGATTTTGCATTGGTTTTACTACTGACTCGATTAATGTGTACCTGCGCTTTTTGAGACCAGTGAATTTAGATGTAGTGTTTGTTGGGACTTATGGCTACGGAATCAGTGCACCCAACCCACAAGATCGTGCCTCTGTCTACCAAAACGAAACAAAAGAACTGTCTGACGAACATTTACGAAAACGATCATCATCCAC
Organism: Lithobius niger; assembly: GCA_023313725.1. Taxonomy (NCBI): domain Eukaryota; kingdom Metazoa; phylum Arthropoda; class Chilopoda; order Lithobiomorpha; family Lithobiidae; genus Lithobius; species Lithobius niger. Next base: position 22,214 of record JAHWFP010100782.1, on the reverse strand, counting down.
TCGAAACATTGCAAACAGCCGACCGTCATTTAGTCCCATTCGACCTGCTACTGCCGAACTTTCTAGCAAAATATGCAAACGCCCCACTAGATTTAAGCGACCCTTTTTTAGTAAAGTACGCCGCTAATTTCTCTTACGTCGCTGCGAGAATTGCAAATGTAAATGCTCAGTACTCGCCACCAAAAAACGAGATTGAAATGTAACCTTCAATTTGCTTAAATAAAAAAAAATATTTGTGATGTAAAAATATTATTTAATTTCCTAAAGAACACCACCACTCTCTATTCCGTGAAACAAACCTTTAAAAAAAATTTACTGTACAGTTCAAATTATATTTTTGTTAAAGGTACACTCCCTCCCCCTATAAAAAGCCAGGCGACCTTTACGGTTCCCTCAAACCCAGCCATGGATTTATCCTTGCAACATCCCAGTAACCACCTGATATCTGGTCCATCTGGAGTCGGAAAAACTGAATCAGTCTCTAAATTAATTTTAAATGTTGAAGAAGTGTTCAGTCCCCTCCCTACCTCCGTGACCATTTGCTACGGAGCGTGGCAAAATGCTTACGAAACTTTAAAATCCAAGTGCAAACTTCCGATAACCTTTATACAGGGATTCAATAGTGACATATACGATCCGGTGCCTTCAGGTACCGTTTTATGCCTGGACGACGTCGCCCACCAAATAAAATCCGATGTCCTGAACGACGCGTGGGTAAAGAGAGGTCATCATCGTAACTTAACTCAAATTTTAATATGTCACAACATGTATCAGAAAAATTTGCGTACTGTAAGCCTCAATACGCATTACATGTATTTATTCAAAAACGCGCGTGACGTCGGGCAAATACGTCATCTTTCAGCCCAGATGGGATACACATCCGCCTTTCTTGTTAGCGTATATAAGACGGCAACAATGGATAGGGGAAGTTATTTGTTCGTAGATCTCAGAGCCGACACACCGGACAACCTTCTTTTCAGAGAAAATTTGTTCAAAACGCCTCTAATTGTTTACATGCGGAAGTAATGTCTAAACAACGAGTGAAAGACTACCTACCCATCCTCGTGCTGCTATCGTCTAAAAAAGTCAAGCCGCACGTGAAAAAAACTTTGTTGTCATGCGCTAATATCCAAGATATTCTCTGTGTCATCGCTCTGAATTTATTAAAGGGCTACATTCCACTTTCGCAAGGCTTGAAATCGAGGCTGAAACGTTACAAGAAAACTCTGCTCACAATTTCAACTAAAAACTGTTCTCGTGCAAAAAAAGACTAAACACATAGCTAAACTTCAAACCGGCGGTTTTCTACCATTTTTAGCACCCATTTTAGGCGCCGTCGCAGCACCTTTAATAGACGCAGTGAGTGGAATGTTTGCCAGATAAACAAAACTAACCTAAACAAACTATGTTTCGACGCATGCAACTAGTGCCTATCGCGGACGAGTCTGCCTCGCTCGCTGCGGCTGGACCACCAACCGCCGCCCAGGGCCCCAACGTCTTGACAAAATCTCCGTACGTCCGTCCACTGGGTAATCTCGACGTTGCCATGCGCGAAGTATTAGCCAACAGTGACATTGACGATTTTTCCAAAGCAAAACTGTACACCCAGACTCTGCAACGTTTTTTAGATGTCAACGAGAAATACGTGACAGAGCCTTTACGCGTGTTAATGTCTTTCGTGGGAGGGGTAATCACACCGGCCGGCGCACCCTCCATTCCACCCGCATCATCACCGTCATCTCCGAGCTCTACATCCGTATTGCCAGGCAGCTCAAAGACGAGTACTTCGCCCGTTTCCGCTGCCGCAAATGCGGCAGCGAAGACGGGCCCCCACCCCCTCCCCCGTTGCAGGGGCGTGCGCAGCGCGCAGGGGGGCAGCAGCAAGCGCGGCAGAGCCGCAGAAGCAGCCGTCGTTGTATGACAGGGACGAAGGCGCGATCGGAGACGTCAACACAGGCATGGACAAGCCTACTGTCCCTCGTATCCCATACAATGAGCCCACTAAGAAGGACAGTAATCAATTCAGGGTACCGGATAAGTACCGCGGTCGTATAAGGAAATATCTGGAAGAAAACAAGTACTTTATGACTCTATGGGTCAGGTGATAGATCACGAAACTGGACTTGCGATCCCCGGATCCAACGTCGTGCAACTAATTCACGGTCGGATCTCGGACAATAAGTCGTTTCGGACAAAGATGTCGACAGAACCCGGATGGTTGTATATGACGTCACTGATCCCGAGGCGGAGTTATTTACGACGTTCGAGCGGTATATCATTACTCCCACCACCTCCTCTGCCTCGTGCAGTTGCTTCATCCTCCTCCGGCGACAATGATGTAGCGCTCGGCGCTCATGGTGGGCGGAGCCCGGCAAGCCGCAAACGGCAATTATCCTGGTCAAGCGAGTTTTTTTAATGATCTATTAAATCGTCTTTATTATACACCTGTCGACCCAGCCAGTCTGGGTGGAGTGAGGCGGCTGTATAAGCGTGCCAAAGCTATTGATTCTCGAATTACTCTCGCCGACGTGGGAAAATGGCTGCAGGCTGAAGAAATTTACTCACTGTTTAGACCAGTCACTCGACGGTTTCGCCGTAATGGGATCATGCTGAGTGGTCCTAACGACACATTATCTGCCGATTTAGCGGACGTAACGAACCTCGCGGCGTTTAATGACAACTTCAATTTTTTGTTGGTGGTAATAAATGCCTTCAGTAAATTTGTTTGGGTTAAGCCGATTAAAAGAAAGGACGCACTCTCCGTCTCATTGGCTCTCAGAAAAATTTTATTGGATTCCAGGGCCTCTAGGGTTAGATTCTTCACTAGTGACTCAGGCGGTGAGTTCCAAAACAGAGCGGTTGGACAGTTGCTTAGGCAGCACGACATCAAACAGTATACTACGCGCAACGAAGAAATCAAGGCAAGCATAGGTGAACGCGTAATTCGTGCCATACGCGAGAGGATTTCGCGTTATTTACGCAAAAACAATACCCAGAGGTTTATCGATGCCTTACAAGACATTGTTGGTTCGTATAACAACTCTTACCATCGCAGTATTAAAATGAAGCCGACCGAGGTAACCGAGGCTAATTCTGGTCAGGTTTACGTTAATCTTTACGGTGAGGGGTTCCGAACCGTCGATCCAGTGAGATTGGCTTTGAAGACGCACATTTTCACTCGTGGCTACCGTCCAAAATGGACTCAAGAAATTGTCTACGTAAGCGGGGAAAACGACAAACATCCCATTAAGACGTATACGGTTTAAGACTGGCTGGGTGAGCCGATTCTAGGGACGTTTTATAAGCAGGAATTGCAGAAAGTCGTAGAGCCTACAACTTATGATCGAAACTGTGCTTAGGACTCGTAGAAAAAGGGGTGGAGGGACCGAGTATTTGGTTAAATGGCAAGGTTATCCAAATTCCATGAACACTTGGGTGTCTGACCAGGAACAGTTAAGATGAGTGAGGATATTATTTTAACCCTCCCTAGTAACTCTTCCATGGACCTATTTCCATATAATACGTTTCAAAAATACACCACTAGATTGTCAACACCCTTAAATCTGTCCCGTGACTACGAAGTTGCATTATGCGAAATTTCGTTTCCCAACAATATAAATCAGGACTCGGCAATTGTTTTAAAAAGCGCCGACGAAGAAGCGAGGTTATTGGAATACGGCTTCACCGAAAGGAAGGAGAGATTGTTGGAGGGAGGCCATTTAACTCCTATTGAGAGTACGGCTATTTTGCCTTCTACTAAGGGAACTAAACGGTACTCGAGTTACAAAGAGTTGATGAATCGTATTAATCTTGACATTCAAGACCTTAAGAAGGAATTGCCAGACGGTGACCACATGAAAACTTCCGAGGACCCGTGCATCTTGTACGACGAAAGCACTCACACTTTTAATATACGTAATTACGAAGGTGAAGACAGTTACGTCAGGCTTTATTTAGGCCCTAAATTAGTTTCTCGTTTCGGCTTTCAAAAATTTGAAATGTTACCAGATGTCGTGGAGCACTCCGTTGAAACTTTAGTGCCCGTATTGGAAACTACTAATACTCCAGTGGACAGCATCTACGTCTATACCGACCTTATCCAAGCTAATCACGTGGGTGACTACAAAGTGCCTTTATTGAGGATCGTGCCGGTTCGTGGTCAACCGGGGGAAGCTTGCAGCCTCGAATTTAACAGATTGTATTATTTTCCTATTCAAAAAGAATCATTTCAATTTATTGAAATTTTTCTGGCCGATGATGCGGGTAGGCCTATAGAATTTGGCGGTTATGGAAGGACCGTAGTGGTGTTGCATCTTCGTAAAAGACGGCCTTTGGTAGACTATAAGTAAGCTAGCGCTTCCCCCCCCCTCCCTCGCATACGTCATTCGTACATCATGAAAGAAACGTGTCCTTACACTCAGTACTATCAAGAGCAGGCGGGGGAAGGGATACCCGTATATTACGGCCGTCACGGATCTCAGACCAGAAACGGCCTTGGTTCAATTTTATCTAGCTTGGGCCCTTTTTGAAGGGGATAGGCAATTTTTTGGGACGAACGGCTCTCTTTACTGGCGTCGGTATAGGCTCTGACGTGTTGGTGGGCAAGTCGTGGAAGGATGCTTCGCGTGACAGATTTACAGAAGCTGGTTGCGATGTCATGAGCGAAGTTGGGAGGAGATTGCAACAACGTGGCAGTGGTCGTAAACGGAAAAGAAAAGCATCTAAAACTAAAACTAAGTGTTGCAAAAAACGAAGAAAGAAAGCGTCAAAGCCTAAAATCGTATTCGATTAAGCCTGCCTATGTAACTGCCTACCCTCCTCCCTTCAGTGTCATTTTACGTCAGGTGGGTCAACATGGCGTACCTTCACCCAAATTCCTGCGAGTGTCTGCTGGACAATTTAGATTTGTTCAGTGTCAGCCCAGTTCAGTTATCGGTCCAGAAAACTAAGATGGTGGAGTATCGACCAGTGGCAACTATAGGTGCTAATCAAGTGATCGATTTCCTGGTTCCACCTTCCGATGATTACATCGATATCTCGAACACGTTAATTTACATGCGAGTTAAAGTTGTCTAATCCGGCGATTGGTCAGCTTATACAGCTGCTGAAAGTCTACTGATGGGACCTGTCGATTTACTGTTACACGCTATGTTTTGTCAAGTCGACATCAGCTTGATCTGTAAATTGGCAACTGGTACCAACGACCATTACGGGTACAAGGCATTCATGAAAATCGTCTTAAGTTATGGTGATGAAGCGAAAAAAACTCAGTTGGAATCCTCGCTCTTCCCACCCTATTCAACTCGTCAAGCTAGAGCTGCGCGAAGGGCTGAAATTGATCTCATTGGTCGAGTAAGCCACGATTTGGTGAACCAGTCGCGACTTATACTAAATAATACTGAGCTTAAATTTCGGTTCGTGCCTCAACGTGCAGAATTCTGTATGTATTTAAACACTGATGGAGTGACTGCAGCTCTCACACCCATCATCGTTCCCTTGGATGCTGCGCTCTACGTACGTAAGGTGACCCCATCCCCCTCCATCTTAGTAGCTCACGCCAGAACGCTCAGTACAGTTTCGTCGGCAAAATATCCTTACAGAAAAACTGATTTTAAGAGTCACACTTTGCTGCAAGGCACGTGTAGTGCACCGATTGACAATATTTTTAACGGTGACGTTCCCAGCCGAGTAACTATAGGATTAGTCAAACATGCAGCTTTTAATGGCGTTTATGCCAATGACCCATTTTTCTTCGAGCATTTTAATTTAACTTCATTGGCGTTGTCCGTCGACGGTATAACTCACAATTCAAAACCTCTGACTTATGATTTCACTAATAATAAATATGTGCAAGCTTACATGTCACTGTACGAAGGACTAGGAATACAGTACCACAATACTGGTGTGGCTATTTCTCATGCAGATTACAAGTCGAATGGGAGGACCTTATTCTGTTTCGATTTAACTGCAGATTCTAACTCGAACGACCCTACTCACGTGTCTTTAGTTAACAATGGTAATGTCCGTGTAGACTTGAAATTCTCTGAAGACTTGGCTCAGAACGTTACCGTTGTGTTTTGGGTGAAAAAGAAGCTTTGTTGGAAATTGACGAAAAGCGCAACGTACTCTCCACAGAATGAATACAAGAGAAATAGACGATATCTTGCGTCCATTGTGTAGTGATTTTCTAGGTGTGTTCCCCTCCAACCATATTCCAAATGGGAGGGGCTGGTCAGTAATTAATCTTGACAAGTGTGACAAACCTGGCAGTCATTGGGTGGTTTTGGGTGATTGTGAATTTTTTGATAGCTTCGGACTGTTACCTCTTACGAGTACTTTGCTGGAACATTTAAAAAAGAGGTGTAATGGAGATAAGTGGTGGTACAATACTGTACAACTTCAAGATTTTAATACGAAAATTTGTGGTCATTTTTGTATTTATTACATCTTGAAACGTTGCGAAGGGGCTTCCCCTCTTCAGATAGTTGATTTTTTAAGTGTTAAACCTGATGTAGAACAATTTGTTTACGATTATGTTAATAAGCTTGTAGAGTAATTGTTTATTTTTATGTTAAATAAATTTGTATAATTTTTATTTATTGTGTGTTTTTCTTTTTATGTTCTCCAGGTGTACTGATGTTCACGTGTGGGCAGTGCGGACGGACGTATGGGACGAGGATGCTCCTGGCACGTCACACGAGGGGTTTCCACGACCATAATCACATCACAAATGTGATTATGGTCGTGGAAAGCCCTCGTGTCCTTCGCAAATGACATCAACCTGAGACGTCACTCCAGGCTGCACCTCGTCACGTGCCCTGTCTGTCGGCGCACATTTTCGAGGCTCACACCACCCGACCGCCGGAGCCACCATTGTTCAGGGAAGAGGCGTCAGTGTTTAAATCGTACTTCAAAAGGTACGCGTGCACGTTAGCCAGCGGTATGCGTGACGTTCGTGACTATTAGGAGAACGTGAGACGTCACCTTTTAACTTTGTTTTCTTCTCTACTCGAACAAATGGGCCAGTTTAAATTTCTACTCTGCATCAGCATTGTTTTGGAAAAAATACGTTTTGATGGAGAAACTGAACGCATGCCCATCTATTTGTGCAGTGGTGCTCATCAATTGTTGTCTTCTGAATTTATTGATGATGAATTACTTAGTGCGATCGGTAAAATTCTCGATCAATTAGACTCTTTTCAGAAACATGGGTCGGGGTGGGTGGTTTTTAGGATTGACGGTTGTGACATTCACGTTGGTAGGTTCGTCCCTTTAAGCGGTGGGTGTGGAAAAGTGACTCTTGACACGTTTTTGCGAGATAAGCACGCAGTAGTGAACGTTTTGTGCAATGACAATAAATGTTTCATGTACAGTGTCCTAGCTGGGTTGTAGCCTGCGAATGATCACATCAATAGAGTTAGCCATTATCGTAAATACATGTCTTGGTTAGATTTGAGCGGGCTTTCCTTTCCTACACCTGTGAGTGAAATTGCAAAATTTGAATCTTCGAATAACTTGTGTATTTTATTGTATGGGTACAAAATGTTTTTCCAATTTATTTGAGCAAGCGAACCAATTGTCTGGAAGTTAAACTATTGTTGGTTAACAGTAATCATTATTGTTGGATTAAAAATTTCAATAGATTGGTGCATACAAACGATCAGAAATATGTATGTCACTATTGTTTCTCGTACTTCCGTTCCAATACCGCTTTGGTTGACCATCTCAGTTTGTGCAGGACTTTTGCTCCTCAACGAGTTACGATGCCTACTGTGAAACCGTTCATGGAGTTTACGAGGTACGACCAGCAATTGCCGGTTCTGTACGTGATGTATCTTGATTTTGAGTCGGTACTTTCTAAAATAAGTTCGTGTAAGCCGGATCCTTCGTCCTCGTTTACTCACAGAACGAGTTTACACCAACCGAGTGGTTACGCTTACGTTGTGTTGCGTACGATGGTAGCGTTTTCGCACATAGGGTGTTTCGAGGAGAAAATTGCATGGAAGACTTTTTTTCTCATTTGGAAATAGTTTATGAAGAGATCGAAGTCATTAAAGGGAGAATGCGTGCTTTGGTACCCGATCATGCTTGGTTGTTGGACTATGCTAGCGCAACCCATTGTCATATTTGTGGTAACTTGTTCGGTGTTGGTGACATCAGGGTACGGGACCATTGTCATTTGAGCGGTAAATATAGAGGTGCGGCTCACAATTCTTGTAATTTACAGTACAGGTTTAAAGATTTTCTGCCAATTTTCTGTCACTGTTTAAAGTCATATGATGGCCATCTTATAGTAAATAGCCTGTCTTATTTTAAAGATAAGAACATTTCTGTCATTCTGCAAAATACTGAAAGGTTCACCTCGATACAAGTTGGAAATTATAGATTTTTAGACAGTTATCAGTTCTTGTCCGCTTCGTTGAGCACTTTGGTTGGTACCTTAACTGATCTTCCTATCATGAGGAAAATCTTTCCAGATAGTCACGCTTTGTTAACCAGGAAGGGTGTTTATCCTTATACGTATTGTGATTCGTTTTCAAGATTTAATGAGACTCGGCTGCCTCCTAAGGAAGCCTTTTATTCAGATTTAACTAATACTCACATTAGCGACGATGAGCATTCGTACGCTAATACTGTTTGGAGAGAAACAAATTGTCAGACGCTAGGTCAGTACCACGACATGTACGTTTTGGCTGATACTGCACTTTTGGCTGACGTGTTCGAACAGTTTAGGACTCTTAGTTTGAAACAGTACAATTTAAATCCTTGTCATTTTTACACCCTCCCTGGTCTGAGTTGGACAGCGACGCTTAAAATGACTGGTGAGCGACTGGAGTTGTTGACGGGTGTTACAATGTACAATTATTTTACTGCAGCCATACGAGGTGGTGTCAGTATAATCTCTAAACGGTGCGCCTGTGCTAATAATCCTTTGGTATCAAATTATGATCCCGATGTTGAACGCAGTTACCTTATGTACATAGATGCTAATAATTTGTACGGCTTTTGTTTGAGCATGCCGTTACCTTATTCACATTTTGTATGGCTTACAGAACGGGAGCTCGCTTCGCTCGATTTGACTTCTTTGCCTCCTTGCATACTTAAGGTTGATCTCGAATATCCGGATGATTTGCACGATTCTCACAGTGACTACCCTTTGGCTCCGGAACATATCGTGATAACTGAAGATATGTTGTCTCCCTTTAACAAGGAACAAGGTGCTAAACAAGGACCTTACGTTCCAGACCAAAAATTAGTACCTCATTTGATGGAACGTAAGGAGTACATTTGCTATTACAAGAATTTGATGTATTACGTTTCGAAGGGGCTTAAAGTCACTAAAATTCATTCTGGCATTAAATTCACCGAGAAAGCGTGGTTGGCCCCATACATCTCTTCTAACAGCATGAAACGAAAAGAGGCAAAGAGTGAATTTGAGCGGTCTTTCTACAAATTGGGAAATAATTCTATCTTCGGTAAGGCTATTGAGAACGTACGGCGGTACATAAATGTGACACTAAGTACTAGCGTGAAAAAGTCACTCAAATTGATGAGCAAGCCTACGGTCGAATATTTCGATGTTTTGAACGATAATTTGATGCTTTTCAAAATGCGTAAACAAGCTGTGACTTTGAATAAACCTGTTTTTTTAGGCTGTGCAGTTTTGGAGTTGAGTAAATTAGTCATGTACTCCCACCACTACGACTACATGTTGGAAAAGTACGGTAAGAATTGTAGATTGTTGGGAAGTGACAGAGATAGTTTTTTTTTATGAAATCAAAACTGAAGATGTGTATGCCGACACGGGTCAATCTTTGCATCTTTTTGACACTAGCTCCTACCCAACTAGTCATCCATTGTATTGTATCGATAACAAGGGTAAACCTGGAGTTTTCAAGGATGAGTGCAATTCGTTGCCCATAGAGTCGTTCATTGGTTTGAAAAGTAAGATGTATTGTTATACTTGTAATAATAGTGACAAGAAAGTGGGGAAGGGGGTGCAGAAATCTGTGTTACAGGGTACTGTTACACGCGATCATTACAGTAGATGTCTACGTGATCATGAGTATTTCAGTTTTGAGAAGTCTAGTATCAGGTCCTATCTCCACGAAGTTTACAGCATTGTTCAAAATAAATTGGCTTTATCTGTGACCGACACGAAAAGGTTCGTTGATTGTACAGGATTGGATTCTGTTGCGTATGGTCATTGTACATTACGAAACAAACAATGAGTATTTTTATTTTTCTGGAGGGTGACAATTATGACTACTTTCGTACGACAACCTTCTTCGTCATGCTCCGACTTAAAAATACTTTTTGTTTGTGATTTTTGTTTATTTTTACAGGCTTTTGTACTGTTTGTAATTTTTGTTTATTTTACATGCGTTTGTGCATATATTTTTGTCTGTAATCAATGGTGGGTGGTGTATGTTATTGGCTGGTTTTGGCTTTTTGTATTTTATTGGTTGTAGTTTTTAGGTCTTCATAAATGTTGCATATGAAAGCTTGTCTTCCGTGTCTTCCTTTCATTTGGTTGTTAGTCTTTGTTGGTAATGGATCTACACGATGACGAGGTAGCTGACGATGGTGATTTGACAAAGATTGAACAGGCTATTTATTCAGCAGTACCTGAAACATACAGGTTTTATATTTCACATCAACTAACTCGTATAAAATCACGTAAGGATATACTAGGATGGACTAAAAACCGTGAGCTTATTTTTAATGGTAAAGTTGTTACTGGGAGTGATATTGTTGAACTAATGGTACGTTTCTGCCCGTCAAACAAAAAGAAACCCAAGCCAATTGGTTTTGACGAGTTACTGGTTGGACTGCGTAAAATTGACACTGCTTTTTTCGTTAGGCATCGAACATGATCACCTATATGAACGGATGTTGTTAGTGACTTGATTCATTTGTTGCGCCACTTTTATCATGGACGGTTACCGACTGTTACTCGATGCTGCCAAACATCCTTGGTTTTTTAAGACATTCTTGTTGCTGTTTTTACTGTTTAATTCTATACTATTGACTTTAGATGTTGTACGTATGTCCCAACAGACGACTGAAGAACATCTATTTGTGTCATCCGTTTGTTCCACTAAAGATGTTATGAACTGCAAAACTGAAAGTTTTATTGCATTGGATTTTCTTTTGTTTTCTTCATGTGATATTACTGGTGTGTTTGCTTACGTAGATAGGAATGGTACATTCGTCCCTTTTTCCCATGATGAATTTGAGAACTTGTACATACATGCCAAGTCCATACTTGCGATGTAATTTGTTTATGTGACGATGAATAAAGCAGTTAGTTGTAGTTTGAATAGTTTCCTTGTCTATTTCTTTTCTGATATTCTGATACTTTCAAATGTCTCGACCACTCCGGCTACTTTCTTGGGTTTTCAATATGTAAGGGGGGTAAAGAAGGGTAAATACAGTGAGGAGGATAAATGAGGGTAAAGAGGGTAAAGCCATGAAAATGTGACGTCATTGCTGGTCGAAAAAAAAAATTGGTTTTTGACGTCATTTCCGGTTTGTGACGTCATTTATTCAATATGGCGGATCCAAAATGGTGGACCGGAAGTGACTGTACTTCGTACACTTTCTTAGGCCAGAAATGACGTCAAAAACCAGAAATTTGACGAAAAAAACTGGAAATTTGACGAAAAAAACCGGAAGTGGCGCTGTGCGTATGTTTTTACTACTACTCACATTGTCCACGAAAAGTCCACATTGACTGTAACACTGCAATTTCATGTGGTCAATTTTTGTTAGACTACTCAATACAAAGTACTTGTTTTACAAGTGTTTTATAATTATCGTTATTATTTGTAATTTTAAATCTGTGGCTAAAACTAATGTCGAACCAATAAACTTACGTGAGTCTTCCTGTTACGGATTTTTAAAAAATCTGAAAGTCAGAGGCCATTAGGAATATCCCGCCCTTCCCTCCCTCTGGCCAGTCCACCACTGTGAAAACAGGACATCATTCGCTTTGCTCACTCGTTCAATAGGAAACAACACCACAAACACGCGTAATAAAATACTGTAATATATCGCACCCGAAAAGCAGCGAGGATGGCGCAGTAATTAACAGCAAAAGTCTTATACGAGCATCGCATTCATTGTACTGTCCATATTCAATCATAGAAAATCGGTGTACCATCCAGATCACCGCAAAGGTAAGTGATGACCACTTTGTGTTGTTCTGCGCAGACTGCGCCATACGAGTGGAGCCAGCTCGACGTACACGATAGCCTCTAACCGACCGCAATGTTGAAGAGATGACTTGCCGAAATGCGCAGTTACACGCCGCAATTTTTCGTATGATCGGCGTTCAGCGCACACCTTTACGCTGAGGAAGCGCTAACGTCAGCCAGTGATCGTGTACTATTTGACGACGGTTTTTCGCTTAGTGACCTTTTTAGAGGTTAGCGAACTAAAACCGTCCTAACTAAATTAACTACAGCACAATACCTTGTGTACTGGCGCACTGCAACTCACCTACCCACATACTTGAATTTCGACGGATCAGAATTGAACAAATGTGTCTGGTTTTTGAGGAGATGTCGCTGACGTAAATCTGCTACCCCTGTTTTTTGGCCACAACCGCATTAATTCGACGTGTGACACGTCGAATTAAAACAAGATGCACTACACTGCATTAGTAATATGAAGTGTTGTATGGCAGAATAAAGAAAAATGTGTAATTGATGTATGTAGTTGTAACGGCAGACATACCAACAGGACTCTACTAAAAAATCTGAATGCGTGGTGTACTGAAGAATATCTACTATATTGCACATTATATTAAATAATTTGTCTCGTAACTTTTGCTAGTAATATACGGCAAATGAGCCAGAATCTTGTGTGCGACGATGCAATCACTGACCACATAAGTTTTCATCGGACGCTGATATTGGTTTTCTTACAAAAAAAACAAAACAAACAAACTGAAAGCTTCCTTGTTTTACAGTTTCCCATTTCCTTTCTTCTTGTTCATCCGACTTTTACATTTTTTAAATCTTCGAACATCATATTTTCAGTACATTCAGCAGGTAATTTTTTTTTTGGGGGGGGGGAGTAGGAGAAGTAATATTGCGCTGAGGGTACGTGAGGTTGACAACTTTAAATTTATTTACACCTTTTAGGTATATTAACAAAAGTTAAAATATTCACACGAAAATTGTGACAAATTTGACATTGAATATAACACTGCAATTACATGCGGCCAATTTTTGTTAGGTTACTCAATACAAAGAACTTGTTTTACTAGCATTTTATAATTATCTTTATTATTATTATTATTTGTAATTTTAAATCTGTTGGTAAAACTAATATCGAACCAATAAAACTTGCGCGAGTCTTCCTGTTACGGATTTTAAAAAAAATCGGAGAATTCAAGGCCAGGAGGAATATTCCGCCCTTCCCTCTCTGGCCAGTCCGCCACTGTAAAAATAGGACATCATTCACTTTGTTCACTCTTTCAATAAGAAACAACAACACAAATAAGCGTAATAAAATATATCGCACCCGGAAAGCAGCGAGGCTATGCGCGCCTCACATTCAATGTACCGTCCAGATTCCACCGTAAAAATTCCGTATACTATCAAGATTACCACTAAAGGTAAGTGACGATTCACTTTTACTTCGCGATTTACTTCGCGATAAGAGACGAGCCATATCGATGTCTGTGCTTAGTCTCTAACCGACCGCAATTTGAAGAGCAGACTTGCCGAATTGCGCAGTTACACGCCGCAATTTTTAGTATAAGCGCACATCTTTACGATGACATTTTGCTGACGTCATTCACAGATCGTATACTAACGGGCGACGGTTTTTCGCTTAAGGACCTGTTTAGAGGCTATCATACTTCAAATGGCGTATGTATATTCTGTTGAGCATAATACCTTTTGTACTTGCGCACTGCAAGTGTCCCACCAACATACTTGAATTTCGCCGGATCAGAATTGAACAAATGTGCCTGGCTTTTGAGGAGATGTCGCTGATGTAAAACGGGTACTTCCGTTTTTTGGCCACAACCGCATTAATTCGACGTGTGACACGTCAAATTAACAAGATGCACAAGATGAGTAATTCGACGTGTCGTATGGTAGAATACAAAAAATCTGTAATTGACGTATGAAATTGGAACGGCAGACATACCAACAGGACACTATTAAAAATCTGAATGCATGGTGTACTGAAGAATATCTACTATATTGCACATTATATTAAAAAAATTGTTTCGTAACTTTTGCTACTACGATACGGCAAATGAGCCAGAATCTTGTGTGCGACGATGCAATCACTGACCAGATAAGTTTTCATTGGACGCTGATATTGGTATTCCAGTTTCCCGTACCCGTTGTTCTTGTTCATCAGACTTTTACATTTTTTAAATCTTCGAACACCATATTTTCATAAATTCAGCAGGTAATTTGGTGGGGGGGGGAGTAGGAGAAATCATATTGCGCTGAGGGTACGTCAGGTTGACTACTTTAAATTTATTTACACTTTTTAGGTGTATTAACAAAAGTTAAATTATTCACACGAAAATTGTGACAAAGTCCATATTGAATATAACACTGCAATTTCATGTGGCCAATTTTTGTTAGGCTATTCAATACAAAGTACTTGTTTTACTAGCGTTTTTATAATTATCTTTATTATTATTATTTGTAATTTTAAATCTGTGGTTAAAACTAATGTCGAACCAATAAAACTTACGTGAGTCTTCCTGTTACGGATTTTTTAAAAATCTGAAAGTCAGAGGCCATTAGGAATATCCCGCCCTTCCCTCCCTCTGGCCAGTCCACCACTGTGAAAACAGGACATCATTCGCTTTGCTCACTCGTTCAATAGGAAACAACACCACAACTACGCGTAATAAAATACTGTAATATATCGCACCCGAAAAGCAGCGAGGATGGTGCAGTAATTAAAAGCAAAGGTCTTATACGAGCATCGCATTCATTGTACCGTCCAGATTCAATCATAGAAATTCGGTGTACCATCCAGATCACCGCAAAGGTAAGTGATTAGTCACTTTGTGTTGTTCTGCGCCATACGAGATGAGCCATCTCGAAGGTACACGTTATCCTCTAACCGACCGCAATGTTGAAGAGCTGACTTGCCGAAATGCGCAGTTACATGCCGCAATTTTTCGTATGATGGGCGTTGCGCACACACCTTTACGCTGAGGAAGCGCTCACGTCAGCCACTGATCGTTTACTATTTGACGACGGTTTTTCGCTCAGAGACCTTTTGAGAGGTTAGCGAACTAAAACCGTTGTAACTAAATTAACTACAGCATAATACCTTGTGTGCTGGCGCACTGCAACTCACCCACCCACATACTTGAATTTCGTCGGATCAGAATTGAACAAATTTGTCTAGTTTTTGAGGAGATATCGCTGACGTAAATCGGCTACCCCCGTTTTTTGGCCACAACCACATTAATTTGACGTGTGACATGTCGAATTAAAAAGGCACTTCCCCGTACCAGGGTCTGTCGATCCTATTACCTTCGGTAATAGTCTGGTAACTTCCATTCTGCGCGCTTCTGAAAACTTGCTTACGCCACGGGAGTTTTCAGATGGCGCTGTAGTAAACATGGGCCGAGAATGCTGGCGATTTACAATGTGAATGAGTTGGAAGAACAGCGTTTGAGAACAAATACTGACGAAATTTCAGCAGATAAAAAAAAACACTGAGAAAGAAATTCAAGTAGAAACACTAGCCTAGAACTTCAGCTATTCTTTATCCCCCGAAATATGCTTTATTACTAGTAAAAAGGAAGAAATCTCACAGCAAATGAGAACGGCATCGCTTGTTCGTAGGTCGGCTTTGCTGCATAGCTCTGATGTATAGCGACCGTCCGCTGCGTTAGTCGACGGATGAGCAGAGCGATTGCGTTTTAACAATTTTCAACAAAGAAATAAAGCATAAAGGCTGCTAAATAACAAAGAACTTTTACTTTTACAAAAGAAGCAATCATTTTTTACCCGTGTTTCTCCTTCCCTACCAAAAATCCCAACATCTTTCAATAATTTCCATCCGGTGTTCCTTTCGATTATATGCCTTATTTTTGTAGCAGTTGTAACCTCCGTCTAATGAGTAGGAGTTCGTATTTTAATCCTGTTGTTTGTACTGTGACAAGTCTGAGTTTTAATCCTGTTTTATTGTTTGCAATTGCTTACGCTTTTTTAGGACTAAAAAAATTATTACCAGATGTCATACTACCATGATTTAATGCAGAGAAACGGAATATATCTGATATTGTTGGTCCTATACGGGTTTTCATTCCAATGTCCTTTTTTCTTGGGGATGGGGGGGAGGGGAGCTACTAGAAAAATTAAAGCTCTTCAAAGTTTTTAGTGTGATTTATGGGGGGGGGGGGGGGGCTAAAACATTTCCACCACAAACTTCCAGTTCCCTCCTCCCAATCCTCTGACAAACACATGACTGTTCCCTAAAGGTTAAAAAAAAATGCTTATTGCCTGCCATCGAGTGGTAGGGAGCACATTGGTAGAAATATTCTACCAACAGAAAACTGGTATATTTTTCTTTTCTTCCAAAAAAAATTGTTTTCCTGCGAGTTTTTGGGTAGCGATTACATCTTTTTCCTTCCTGAAACTGGTTTCCCTTTTAGCTCATTTCACTTTTTTTATGTTGTCGATAACGGGCAAATCTAAGTAATTTACTTAGGTGATAACCTTAGTGGTTGAATTTTTGTGCAGATTAGACAATGTACAAAAGCAAGTGGGAAAAGAAAATTTAGATTGGAAACCTCTGTAACTAGCGAATGTTTAACATGACCCTGAACGCATCTGGCTGTTAAAGTTTTTTGAAGGTCTGAAAATATAATTAAATATTTTTTACACAACCTCTTTATTTCTTAAGTTTCAAAAAATCAAAGAATAAATCCGAATGGATTCCAAATACCATGCAAAAACTTATTTTTTTGTGGCATGGGTAAAGTCTTACAGTTTCGGAAACCTTTTATACAATTGTTGTTAATTTTTGCAATTAACTTTGTTAGTGAGCAGATAGAGTTCACGAATTTGTTAAGGTGAGTGCTGCACTAAATTGTCATACCAAATTGAATTACTTGCTTTACCCTTTTATTCGGACAGACCACACAAAAAGAGTGAAACGAGCTAAAAGGGAAACCAGTTACAGGAAGGAAAAACAAGTATTCACTACCACCGAATAACTTACAGGAAAATAATTTTTTTAGGATGAAAAGAAAATATATTTTCTAACAGTTTTGTATTGGTACAATATTTTTACCAATGTGTTCTACCAATTCGGTGGCAGGCAATACATTTTTAGTTTTTATTTTAACCATTGGGGACCACGCACAAGTTAGGGACCATACACTGGTAGCGGTGGAAATATTTTAGCCCCCATCCCCTTTACTCGCACTAAAAGATCAACCCTTGAAGATCTTTTTTTTTCTAGTAGCCCCCTCCC
>JAHWFP010100781.1:0-23261 GCA_023313725.1 Lithobius niger | reverse complement strand
AAACATTCTTGGAGGTGATATTTGTGTATTCATATAATTTATTATGTAAAAAAAAACTCATTTAGAGAAAAACTGTATTAGGTTAGGTATTAAACCTCTGTTTTATTGGAAACACCAATTCAGTGCTAGAGCCATAATAAATGCATTTATTTCCACCCTAGACTGAAATAGAATTCACACTAAAACATCGGCCCTACTTTTACAAGAAAAAAGGACTGGGAAAACCAGTTTAAGTTTATTACATGCTTAACACACTGACTTTAAATTAGATTAAAATTCAGGCAACTTTACTTTACCAAACTCTGGGAAAAAATCAAAGCATATAGGGGGAACACTTTTACTACCAACCTTTAAATTATTTGTTTCCAACTTATGGTTGGGGGAAGTTAACTCACGTAACTTAATCCATTCGTCAAAGCTAAACTCGCTAACTCTGGGTTTTTTTGGTATGACTAAACTTTTGTTTATATCATTAGCTGACAAACTTCGTTTTATTTTGCCTTTAGGAGGCAGGTTCAACGCATTTTTCGTTGCGTGTTTACACCAACAAAGATGGCGACAGTCCATCCTTTGGTCAAGGGAGGGGACTTGGGTCTTATTATCTCGTAATGGGTTGACCTCCGAAGTTTTTAGCAGACCCCTTTCGTCTGCACTTGAGGACTTAACGACGATAGGCGGAAGCACTGTGGCGGTTTGGGGCTTGACCAATCCCGCGGGCTGGTTTGATTATGGGGGCTTGTACGTTTCTTTGATTGACGTGGGCCGTTTTTGACGGGGGGCGTAGCCACCTCGGCGGGCACTGAAGAAAAATCACGGGGCGTGGCGATTACTGGTCTGCGCTGTTTGGTTAATGATTCTAATCCTGTCACGCCCAAAACGACATCGTAGAACGAATTGTTGACCGGTGTAATGCACGCTACTGTTTTTAACACGGTGCCAACATCTAACCTTAGGATTAGATTTACTTGATCTAAAGTAAACACTTCGCTACTCAAGGCAGTTTTACATTTAATCTTACGTTTTAAGCGTGGCCAACTTCTGGCGAGCCTAGCGCTAACTAGCGAAACTGTGCTTCCGGAGTCGCATAAAATATTAATTTTATTTTTCCCTATGCTACCGGACAAAGTACTAAGAAGAATTTTACTGGCATTTTTCCCAACTGGGAAACATGCATTAACTTGCTGGGGTTTCGAGTTAAGCTCGTGGCATTCACTGCGAAAATGATGGGGAGAGTTACACACGTAGCAGCGCCTAACTCGATCTTGATTAGGGTTAGTTTTTTCACTAGCACTAATGTTTATGGCAGGGTCCCCTCCTGGGTTATCTGCTTTCACACCGACAGATCCGGCCGGATTAGCTGTCGTGTTGTGGTTACGGTTGTGACCACGCTGTTGACGTTCGGCTTGACGCACCATAAATTTACTTTCTAAAGCTACGAGGTTAAGTTAAGTTTAAACTATAAATTTTGAATGTAAGTCCAAAAATTAAACTTTTAAAGCTAAACTAAGTACGATACTTACCACCAACTTTGCCCGGCATGGCAACAATCTGACCGCGGCATCTCCACTCCCGACCGGCGTAGTGACCTCTAGCTTTGAGAATCCTTGAGCTGTGGTCTCCCGAGCAGCGCTCGGGGCTGTGCTAACGAGTGTCTCTGGGTTTGGGGTTTTATACCCATTACCGGAAGTTGGCGCGGACGCCGAGGATAACTTTGGAGGGGGTGAGCTGGGAAGAGGCGGCGGACATCTTGAGGAGGAGAGACTGACCTAGATCGGCCGAGCTGTCACTACCGGAAGTTGGAGTGGCAGCGCGGACGACCGGGGTAGCTTGTGCGCTCTGACTGGCTGACGGAATTGAAGTAGTGTTTTGGTTTGATGGATTCGAATTGACAAAGGGAATTGCCGACTTGGAAACTTAGAGGCCTGGCTTTGAATGTGCAAGTGAGTTTTCAACTTATAACAACGTGATTTTTAGGCCTATTAAAATAAACTACGATGTTAGGCATCGCAACTATTGAAGGAAGGAGGGGGGGGGGAACGAAGTGTAATGCACAGAATAAACATTTGACTTTGGGAAACGGATTGCTATATACAAGGCATGTTTTCAACGAAGGAAAGCTAGTTTGTTTACGTTTTTAGAGGTTCATTACGGTCGGAGTTTGGACGGAGATGCTATAAAAATTAAACATAAAATCATACACTGGGTCCGTGAAAATATACAAACATAAACATTGGAGCTCCGGTAGGGTTCATGGCAAGAAGTTAAATTTACCAAAATGCATTAAGTGCACAAATCAAAAGATTAAATGTTCCAGCTAGTTTTTAAAGGGCTATATCGCAGTTTAGGTTAGTTTTAAACTGGTTTGAACATCGGACATTTTTTATAAATAAGCAAAGTCGTCACCTGTTACAAATAAAAAATATCGTGAGTTGTCAACATCTAAAACACAACTAAGCTGGAAAGTGTTTCGGCTTTATGCCTAAAAAAATATACATGATTTACATTTTAAGTGAAATCGCCATAAAGACGATGCTCTTCTGGTAGGTAAGAGTGCTGCCCTCAGGTTTTTTCTTCGGTGGTGTTGAGGTGTCCTCACCACGAGCGTCAGATACGAGACCGCGTTTACAGTACCATGATCGGCATTAATGACCCCCCACCCCTATAACGTCAGGGTTCACGGTCCCTTTCTAAAAACCGGCTTTTTTTCCGTGTTTTTAGTATGAATTTACTCAAACACTAAATAGATCACTTACACCAATTAGGTTTGCAGAAGCAGTGACTTCGATGGCTAGTGGCCCAAACTCATGTAAGTGTTTTCGTTGATTGGCAGAGTTTTTGTTAACTTAAAGTGACAAATTCTAAATGGCAGATTTGATTCTAAGTCGCACTTAGGAAACATAGTCTGGTAGTATTTTGTGTAATTCCCGCGGTTTACACTTAATAACAGGTTCTTGCGAGTTCCTGGCAGAATTTTTTCTTGTCGAAATTGTTATTCTTTGCACATAACATGTAAAGGTTGAAACTGAATTTAATGTAAATTCTTGTCAGATTTAATGTAAATCTCGTGTTGCTTTAATGTACCGGCGCTGCCTGTTCAACGGGTGCTTGAGACAGAACTGCTAGTCTGGTGTGTTTGCGGTTTCAGTCTTAACTTCGATAGTGTCCGTTTTTACTTTTGCGGAAAAAACACTGCTCATTTCTACTCCAAGTTGGGGTAAAGATAGGCGTCCTGATTGAAGGTTACTATAAGCTAAACTAAGTTCAGTGGTCGCTGCCACCAACGGTGGGACTGCTAATTCGTTTACTTTCTTAGGTCAAAAAATAAGATGAATTTTCGTTATTTAAAAACCTCAAATTAGCGATAAATCATAGTGAAACAAAACGGAGTTTTAAACTCTTGGTTTTATTTTATAAACATGTTTAAATAAACACTACATCGGTAACTAGTTGATTTTCTTTACAACAAGAAGGCTTTATATAAAAAACAGTACGGAATTTTACATAAAAAATCCACAAGTGAACAAATACTTTAGTTCAGGACGATATACAATTTCGACTAGAAATAGTTGGTTTCTGTTTAAGTCAATGGGACATACATTAAATTACAACAGCTAGGTTTAGACAAGATGCATTATGCTAAAACCTTTCCCTCTCGAGTCGGGCTAGAATTACCAGGGTTCTACCATAAATAACGCTACGAGACCCGAAGAGTTTTGATTATTTAAGAATCAGCTTGCTTGGTGATTCTATAAATAAGAAACGAAAGTTTTTTAGAAAGGGAACAGACAAACCCACACGTTATGCTGGCCTGTTGTCAGGAATGCCGCTGGCTAAGTCCAACATAAATTTTATGACATTAAAGATAAAAGTAAGTTACGTTTTAAAGTTTAAAATTTAGAGTTACTTTTCCAAAAAAATAAAAATTAAAATAACCGCTAGTTACCCAACCACTACCGTGCCCGGCATGGCAACATTCGGACCTTCGGAATCTCCATCCCAACTGTCGTAGTGACTCGTAGCTTCAATGTCGTAGCTTCAAGTGCTGTCGATTGTTTACCTTGCGTTTGTTAAATACTAAAAGGCTGCCGCTGCGCAGACGTTCGAGGATGCGATTTTCTATTGTTTGGCTATTGACGTCAGCAGATTGACAGGAGGCGGGTCTGTTGCTGGGCAACAAGGCAAGCAAAAGTATTGGTCGTAGCAGCTACGTGATTGGCTTACTATTCAGGCCTGTGAGTGGGTGAAAAGGTAGGCCAAAGCTGAGCTCTGAGTGGCTGAAAAGAGGCAGTCAGAATCCGTTTGCACCGAAGACAATGGCAATCTCTACTGTACTAAATTCTCAAATGCATTGGATCAAGTAGAGCTATTGAAAAATCGTAGGAGTGGAAGTTTTGAAAGTGAAACTTGAAATGACTGAGTTTTGAACTCTTAATTGAAGGATGGTTTTCGTTCACCTGGATTTAATAAATTGACCAATTAATAGAAGGCAATTTTCGTGGTTTGCAGAAGGTAAAACGAGTCACTACTGTAGGATGGGAGATCTCTGAAAAAAAATACAAGATACACTGCTGTCCGCTAAATATTAAAGATAAAGCTAAGCCATGTTGTCCGAGCTAGGTAGGGCAAATGAAACAAATTTTATGCTGATAAAAGTTGTTGTTATAAGCATAAGGGAAAAGATTAAATACGGTAGTTTAGTTAATGCTGCAATATATTTAAAATTCGTAGGGCGTTATTTAATTGCCTCCACAAATAAATGGAGAAATGTAGTCAACCTTTTTATGAACACAGAGATCGTCACCGCTGTTTAGATAAAAACATTAAGTACGATGTTTACATGCATGATAAATGAAAGCATAGCAATTGGATGCTGACATTTGTGCCCCCTAAAACAGCACTAAACTACGTGGCTTTATGCCAAAGAATTATCCAAAGGTATTTACATTAAATACAAATTTGCGAAAAATGGCGGCTAGCGCCGCGTGCGTTACGGCAATTTTGGAGCGTTTTTGTTAACGTCATTGTGAATTAACGGTAATGAAATTTCGGGATCTGTTCCCGCAGAATGAAAGCTAAAGCAATGGGCTATTAAGCAAAACAAATTTCAGCCGAATTGGTCCATTTTTCACGGAGATACAGCATTTTTAATATTGAGGCTTCTAAGCGGCCCAAGCGAGGCCTTGTGCTACGTGAGCAAAATAAAAAAAAAAAGTGAAAAGCGAGTTTTCAAGCGGACTGCTTTTACATTAATTTAAAAGCTTTCTTGTTGATACTAGTTGAAATGTAAATACTTGCTTTTTATATTTGCCTGTCATTTAATAAACCAAGAGTTTGTGAAACGTCAGTTGTTTACTAGTACGATTAATTGCTAGACTTACTTAAGAAAATCACTTATTAAAGTCAGGACTGCAATTAACCACCCACCTGGTGGCAGCAAATACCCCCCTTTAAAGTTGACTAGTTAGCCTACAGTTAGGACCAATGACTGTTACCCATACTGGGCCAGTAGTACATGTGTGCTGTTTCCTGAAAGGTAAAAACCACCACCGCAACTAGTAATTTAGAGGACAAAACCACATGGATGTCGGCGAGGCTACAAGCACCTAGAGGATCGTAGCTTCGGCCGCTACAACGAATACGGTTTCAGCAAGCGAAGTAGCAGAAACGTCTGCTTGTTTGAGGCTCCATTCTACTGAATGGTTGACACCCAGGCCTAGGACAATTTTTACCAATTGATCATTTAATATCAATTAGCATGACCCATGTAAAGGAAGCCAGTTTCCAAAAAAACTATTGGTTAGGAGACCCAGAACCAATCATCAAAAACTTGGGGTTTTCGTAACTTTCTTTTCTTCAATCGGCCAAATAAGCCTATTTGCATACTTCACACTTAAAATTGGTTTATCTCCTCCAAAACTGCATCAATTCGATCGGGGTTTCGACCATTTAATAGATCCATTAATTACCTAACTTTCTGCGGGAACAGAAAAATTGTTATGCCTCCCATTAAAATTTATTCATGAAAACTTTTTCGCTAAAAACAAGCGCCACCGTTAACGCTTTGCCATTCACCCAGTTTCTGCAACTTTATAATTGCAACACATGTAAAAATTGTATATTACCTTGATTTCTATTTGGCATAAAGCCACAGATTAGTTGTGTGTTAGGGGGCATATAAAGCATCAACATATTATGCTTTATTTATTCATGTCTTGAAACATTTCTGCTGCGTGCTTACGATGTTTATTTTTATTTGTTGTGGCTCAGGCCTGGTTCTTAGCTACAAAGATCTCGAACATTTAGCTTAACTGCTTCAAAGTATTAATGTGGGGGAAACTTATAATTAAACTTTATTTACCATAACTAACAGTTGATTCTTGCATAAAAATAAAATCAGCATTTTACGCTCACTTTTGCAACACGCGATCTACCTCCCGGCAAATGATGTAATTTTTGTACGTTTATTTTTTTTTGTTTTTAATAATGCATTCTACAACAATCCCGGCTGGCATCCACCCCGGGGCAATAATGGTGACATCTCCTTCTGTTCACCGCATTTGTAAATAGCAATCAATTCAAACCACGAAAAATCCGTTAGGCTTCAAAACGCCTTTGTCCCTTCAGTTTTAAACTTAGCATGGGAATTCTTGTTCACTACCGCCAATGCATTTGCGCTGCTCTACCTGCCAAACAGCCCTTCGCCTATCAGGATTGTAAACGAACGCCACCGAAAAAGGCCCAAACTTTCAACATACATAGCCTGTCCAAATACAAGACACTTGGGGAAACCCAAATCCGGACTTTCCACCAGGAAGTACCATTAAACTACGTTTGACACCCAAAGCCACTTCAGCGCTCCCTCAACATGGCCGCCATTGTTAAACTCTGTATTTATGTACATTTATTTTATCCTTTTCCTTTTAGGGCAAAAAGCCCGAACACACTAGCTTAGTGCATTTTAGGAGGAGTTTCCTCTGCAAAGGTACTGATTCGATGATTCGTACAGACAACCATTTGTAGTGTGATATTTTTTATTGTGTTTGTCGGCCGCAATCCATATGAAAAATTTCCACAACGATCAACTTGAACTTCAAAATTTTAAACGTCAAATGTTCCCAGTTACTTAATGCGTTATAGCATCCAACTAAGCTAGTTTATTTAACCACATTTATACTTTTATAATAATCTTTTACCCCCAGAAACGCTACCATGTGTCCAAACGTACAACGACCTGGCATTCTACCGGACACGAATTTTCAGTGACTATATGTTTATTTTAGTTCTCCTCTGGACCTGACTGAGACCTACCGAATGCTACAAATAGCTTGATCTACTATTAAACACTAAAAGAATTGTTAAAAAGATCTGTTCCAAGCAATTCCGAAAGTCAAACTGTGCAAAAACTTCGAATCCCCCTCTTTTGCCCCCGCCAAAACTAGTTGTGGTGTATAACACTGCAGTTTTCGGTTAAAGCTTGTTTAATTTAATAGTAATGCATTCTGCATTACCCAAAGCCAAGTATTAAGCTTTAACTAGAGCCTATTCACGTTGCAAACATGTAAATATTCATTCCATAGCCAATAATACAAAGTAAAGGCCCAATTCCCAAAAGTTCAATTGAGTGAAACTCAAAACAGGCCTATCTTTCCCGTCTTCACATGTCCCTACTCCTTCAAACGGCTCTGCACCCAGTTCCTTTGTTCATCCGACTTCTCCTCCCACTTTCCATTGTTCTCAAGGCCCTCAGCCAATCAGACCCCCGCAGCTATCCTCGGCGTCCGCGCCTACTTCCGGTAATGTGTATAAAACCCCAGCCCCAGAATCCCTCGTTAGCACAGCTCACAGATCTCAAGCTAGAGAAGGGTCACGCCAGTCGGGAGTGGAGACGCCATGTCCGGAGAATGCCATGCCGGGCACGATGGTAGTGGTTCGTATGTTATAGTTCAGCTTTTAAAAGTTCAGTTTAGGACCCCCATATTCTAAATTTTAGTTTAAAAACGTAAACTTAAATCTCTAGCTTGTTGAAATTATGGTGGAGACGCCTGTAGCGACATCTTAGGTTCTCTCTCCCCATAACGTCAGAGTGGTTCTCTTACTAAAAACCAACTTTTCCAGTTTAATTTAAATGGATTTTTAATCTAAACTATTTGACGGTTTGATCTTTGTGGAAGTCAAATTGAAACAAACTGATGCCTAAGTGTAAAAATGCCGGGCTTTTTATTACTTAGAACAGTTCTCGAGGGAACTAAGGGAGGTTGATCTTTTTGTACTTGGAAAACTTAGAAACATAACTGTGGACGGTTGATCATGTAGAAACGTACTGTCAGACTTTTATCAGTTGCGGCTGTTGAGTCTTGTGGGTGTCTCCGGGAGCACCTAATATTACTTTTTCTATTGTGAAAATTTAAACTTTTACTCGAACACAAGCGTTGTTTGTTTGAATTGTGAATTGCTACTTTGTAAATTCAACTTGTTGCTTTTAAATCAATGGTATTCAAAAGCTTTTAGAAGCAAACTATAATGTAAAGTGTACTTTCATTCTCTGTTGCTAAAATAAAACCAGGAGTTTTAAGCTTCAGTCGTTTGCTAGATTTGATTAATTGTCTTTTAGTGTAAAATATAAATATGTAGCCCATCTTTAATTTTAGCTAGTAAAACAGTTAAATCCACCGTTGGTGGCAGCGATACCGACACTTTAAGGTTAGGCCCCTTTAATTAGGACCGGCACTCCATCCCCCATGCTGGGACAGTCGCCCATGCTGTGTTGAATAACGTAAAAAGTCGTCATTAACACCGATTAACCTCAAGCTGAAACTCCACGTACACCAGGGAAACCGGGGGCGTTACAAGCACCTAAGCCGTCGTAGCGTCCGCCGTTACAGGATGCAGCATTTCCGAAAGTTTAGGCTCTCAGTCATTCACAGCAGACTTCAACTCTTGCTCGCAAACTCTTCCGGCAAGCTGTCAATTACGTTGCATAGCAACAAGCCCAACCTCCAGCCGACTGTCGCTCGCATCACTATGACGTCACAACACTCGCAACACTAAAATCGCATCCTCTGGGGTCCGCGCGCCTACGTCAGCAAGACCAACACACAGGTATATAACAAAAACGCACTAGCATACGATAGCCAAGTGTAAACGCTGTCTCGTATCAGACGCTCGTGGTGAGGACACCTCAACACCACCGAAGAAAAAACCTGAGGGCAGCATTCTTCCACACCAGAAGAACATCGTATATATGGCAATCTCACTTTAAACATTGTAAATATCTTATATTGTTCCTTTAGGGCTAAAGCCGAAACACTTTCCAGCTTAGTACTGTTGTAGATGTTGAAAACACACGATATTTTTTATTTCTAACAGGTGACGACTTTGTTTATTCATGAAAAATGTCCGATGTTTAAACCACTTTAAAACTAACCTAACCTGCGTTATAGCCTTTTAAAACTAGCTGGTACATTTAATCTTTTGATTTGTGCACTTAATACATTTTGGTAAACTTAACTTCTTGCCATGAACCCTACCGGAGCTCCAATGTTTATGTTTGTATATTTTTATGGACCCAGTGTTTATTTTTATGTCTGTTTTATAGCATCTCCATCTAAACTCCGAACGTAGCAAACCTCTAAAACGAAAACAAACTAGCTTTCCTTCGATAAAATCATGCTTTGTAAATAGCAGTTTCATTCCCAAAGTCAAATGTTTATTCTGTGCATTACACTTCGTTTCCCCCCCCCCTCCTTCAATAGTTGCGATGCATAACATCGTAGTTTATTTTTATAGGCCTAAAAATTCACGTTACGAGTTTCAAACTCACTTGCACTCAAAAGCCAGGCCTCTAACGTTTCCAAGTTGGCAATTCTCTTTGTCAATTCAGCCGCCGCAATTCCCGTCCAACCAAAACTCTGTATCCAATTTCCCCATCCCCTCAGAGCGCTCAGCTACCCTAGCCTTCCGCGCCGTCATGCCAACTTCCGGTAGTGACAGCTCGGCCGATTTTGGTCAGTCTCTCCTCTTCCTCGCACCCCCTCTCCGCCGCTCTCCTACAGGTCCGCGCTTTCCCTCTACCTGCCGGTCAGGCAGAGAGCATAAAAACCCAGACCCACAGCACAGCTCAGGATTCTCAAAGCTAGAGGTCGCTACGCCGGTCGGCAGTGAAGATGCCGCGGTCCGATTGTTGCCATGCCGGGCAAAGGTAGTGGTTCGTATATAACTTAGTTTAACTTTAAAAGTTTATTTTTTGGACTTACACGTTAAAATTTATAGTTTAATTTTAAACTTAACCTCTTAGCTTTGAAGGTAATTTTATGGTGCGTCAAGCCAAAACGGCAATTCGGACGTTGGCGGCTGTAATTTAAGGGTTCACGGTCCCTTACTAAAAACCAGCTTTACTTTTATTGTTTCTTTAAACGCAGTTTAATGTAAACAAAGGACGGTTTGATCTTCGTGGGAGGTTCCATCGATTAAACGCTCGGATCGACTTTATATGTAGCTGCGGCTTCTATAATTTAAGGAGTTGACTTATCAACAGCAACTCTGGAAGGTTTAATGCTTTGCTAGTACACGTAGAAAAATAACTAAAACAGGTCTACTATTATTAGTCAGCCGAGGCTGTCTGTAATTTAGAGGGCTCTTTTGCGAAATCCCCGTTGCCTAAAAACTCACTGTTTCTATTTGAAATTGTTTATTTGAACTAAGACAAGTTCTAGTGTCGAATTTAATGTAAATTCCCCCGTTTCATTTATAACCTAAACTAGGTGTAAATTTACCAAATGTAAATGTAAAGTGCAAATGTTTTAACATGTTTGACTAAAATAAAAACCAGGAGTTTTAAACGTCCAATGGTCTATTCGTTCGTTGTTTGTTAGCAGTTAGTATTTACGATAATTCTCGTCGAGTTTAACTTAGCTAGCCTAATTCCCACCTTGGTGGCAGCGTTACCGCTTATTATTAGGGATGTGCCGATTATCGGATTCATATCGGTATTGCCAGTTATCGGAGGCAATTCCGATATATCGGTACCGCCGATGTCCACCTCCGATGTGCCGATACACCGTATAGGATCACATACAAGCCGCACTTTTTCCGATATACGGAAACGACGATAACTTCCCGAAATATTGACCGATTTTGACGATCAAATACACCATTTTAACCCTTTTTTTGCCAGCTTTCCAATGGTTCAAACCACAAGTCATTAGCTCCACCCGTTCTGAAGTTGCACATAAAAAACCATTTAACTTACTTTTTTCAACAAACGTGACTTGCAAATAGATAAGAAAAACTACTGCTCGTTGGTATTTTAGGACTTGGGTATCACAAACTGCTCGTTTTTTGATTAATTAATGTCAACATTTGCACATATTTAGATTTTTACATCTTTACAGTTGTGCAGAAAATGTTTGTTTGTGTGCACTTTTTTTGTCGGGCAAGGTCTGGGGAAAATGGCTGCTGTGAAAAAAAGCTTTGTACTACACATTTTTTAATTTTCTTTAATATATTTATGAGGCT
The DNA here is from genome assembly GCA_023313725.1 of Lithobius niger. NCBI lineage: Eukaryota > Metazoa > Arthropoda > Chilopoda > Lithobiomorpha > Lithobiidae > Lithobius > Lithobius niger. Next base: position 11,747 of record JAHWFP010100781.1, on the reverse strand, counting down.
ACGTTAAATATAAATTTATTTCTTGTGGTACATCGGCAGCAGAAACTGCATCACACTTTCAATTTTTGCAAAATAATTATTATTTAGTGTTATATTGGCAGTCAATATCGGCAGTTATCGGCATTCTGTTTTGACAGTAATCGGCATCGGTACATCGCCAAAAAAGCTACATCGGTACATCCCTACTTATTATTACTAGTTAGCCTCCTACATGATTAGGACAAAAGTAGCTCCATTCTCTACACCGGGACTGTAGCAGTTGTGCTTGTTTTAACCAAAAAGTACCAAGAGTGATAATAAAGATCCAGTTACACCAGGTGACCGGCGATGCTACAAGCACCTACCCCGTCGTAGCACCCGCCGTTACACAAGCCAAGCTCACCTGACGATCGCCACCAGTCACTACGCCGGTTCAGGGAATCGGGATGCCTCTTCACTGTCTTGCTGGGCAGAAAGGTAGTAGTAGCAAAACTATGGACTTAGTAGGCTAGTTTAAACTTTAAATTGAATTTTTTGAAACTTATTCAAAATTTTAGATTTTAATTTTTAAATTGACAGGTCGACGATCGCGATATGCAGAGTTAGGCCTTAGGCAGTTTCTCTCTGCATACTGAAGAATACATACACGGGAATCTTACTAAAAACCCAGCTTTAAATGTTTTAAAAACCTAACCATTTTTTTTCTCTAACTTGTTGTAAATGCAACAGTTTTCACCAACTACAATGAAGCAGTTAGGCCTTCAGTGACGGAGCTCTGTTAACTTGCAGGTAGTGGGGTGTTGGATTATGAAAAAGTAATCGATCACAATTGTAACGCTCAAATTCAAAAACAAAAATACTCTCTGTACGGTATTTTGCGAATTTTCGATAGGCCTAATAGTCCGAGTGGTGTTAATTTCGGTCTCTCCTATCTTCTTCAGGCTTCCTTTCTTGTGCTTGCTTCTGTTTTACATTGTTTTTGAAAATGCGTGGAAACCGTTGCCCACTGTACTTCTCGCGTGTCGTCTGCTCAACGCTCGCACGATCCATTTGCATGAGATGGGATCGTGCGAGCTTTGAGCAGATGACACGCGAGAAGTACAGTGGGCAACGGTTTCCACGCATTTTCAAAAACAATGTAAAACAGAAGCAAGCACAAGAAAGGAAGCCTGAAGAAGATAGGAGAGACCGAAATTAACACCACTCGGACTATTAGGCCTATCGAAAATTCGCAAAATACCGTACAGAGAGTATTTTCGTTTTTGAATTTGAGCGTTATAATTGTGATCGATTGATTTCGAACATTCAAAGTAGAAGATGGTTCATTTTTTACGAAAAAGTATTGCAGGATACTTGCTTTTTATGTAAAGTTCTAGTAGAACAAACAAACTTTGATTGTATTCAAAATTCGATTGCTTTCACTGTAAAGTAAATTCGTGCCGATTTCAATTATCAGATTCTAAAATCTTGAGAGTTTAAATATTATTGATTTTTATTGAAACTCAATTACTTTAACGTACAGCCTACTGTATTTTTGAAGTTCACTCAAACTTATAGGCCAAAGTTTTGTGTAAACTGTTTTTGAACATTCACGAAATATAAACTGTAAATAACTTGTCATTAAACCAAGAGTAAATGCTAACGTTTTTATTATTTGTTGATTAATAGCAGGTTTGTAGCGCTAGTCAATTAACTGCCCTAGAACCAGGATTCGCAATTAAACCCACCTGGTGACAGCCATAACCATAATTGGATATATAGTAAATAGTTAGCATGCTCAGGCATCAGAGTTCCCTACTCCATACGCCGGGTCTGTACGGGCTTATTTTCCGTAAAAGTCAAAACAGCCACCCGATCACTTTGGAGAGCACCTTGAGAGCACCTTGGAACCAAGTCTGCACCGCTACACCCACAAAGGTCTCTAGACAGACTGTTTCGCCCTTGTTTGGGCTCGTCAGTAGAGAATACTTTGTGGATGAGAGCTAAGCTACGCTTGCTAGGGCAAATGACAAGGGCGAAACGAATACGGTTTTAGCAAGCGAAATAGCAGAAACGTCCCGAGTAGTTGTTAATTCTAGAATTACACTTGCTAGTAATTTCTTTTAACCATAGCCTGCACTCTTCGCTTATCAAGTTTTGATCGATTCGTATTGAACGTCTCGGCACTAAAACAAACAAGATGGCGGCTCCCGCTCCCGGAGTTTCGCTGTTTCTTTTAGCGCTTAGAAATACACTACAGCATTAAAACATCGGCATATTCTGGGCCCATAACCTTGTGTAATGGGGAAACTAGCATAATCAATAGTATAGATTACTGAGGTATACAGAGGTAGATGTTTGTCGGCTCTTGTTTGAAGTCAGTCGTTGTGTAGCAGTGCGGCGGTATTTCCCAACGATTGGGGCCCACAGGAAGCTAGCAATAGGCATAATTAAATAGCGGCAGCACAAGCTAAGCTAAATCCCTATTACGTAGCCTGTCGCCGTTGATGAAGCACACGTCCATTAACGGCGACAACATGTTCAAGAAGAGAGCGACAAGTCACACGTGCAGCATTGTTCACACGTGACAGCACTGTCTCTGTAATTCTTCTAAGCCTGAGGACGAACACAAAAGATTTGTGCCTTTTTCCCAATAAATCCAGGGGCCAGCATATCAGTCTCTCACATTTGGTGAGCATCCAGTTCTGCAAGAAGCTTGCCGTCAGTTTGAGTTAGAAGCATCAAGCATGCAGCCCATCAGTACTGGAGTCTATGGAGCAGCCAAATTCCAATTTGTCAGACAAAAATGGAGGAATATGTAGTTAGAAGTCGTAATAATCCTTGAGGCCTGATGAAGTAATCAGTATGAGGCCGGAAATTTGCAAGACATGTTTATCTATGTTGTGAAAGTATGGACAATTTTTCTTTAGGTTCGTGTTCATTGTTGTAACCCAAATACAGGTTGTCCCGAAAAGTCCAGTCCAGCCTCATAACTTTTTAAGGGGTTGAAAGAAACTAGTGAAACTCTGGCAATGTATGTTTGCTTACGGGATCTACCTTTTTGTACAACCGTCATTACGCCTCCCCCCTTGGGGGGCCCCAACTCATAAATTTCCAATGGAATGGGGGGGGGGGGGTAGAGGAATTCCTTACTTGAAACCGTCTTCATTGTAAAGTGCCGTAACGACTGCTTCGATATGATGAGCCCATCCAAAATGGCAGCCGGTCAAACATTAGGAATTTCCTCCATATCCCTATGTCTTACTCAGGCCAAAGACGTCGTAAAGGGACGTAGGTGGAAGCAAAATGCTTCGTTCAACATAGTTGGATCACACCTACAACGTCTCTTGCAGTTTGAAGTTAAAGTGTGGACCTCCAGTGATCCCCCACCCCACACTCTGGGCTTCATACCACAAAAGACGTGGGTATAATCCAACTGTGTTGAACGAAGCATTTTGCTTCCACCTACGTCCCTTTACAAAGTCTTTGGCCTGAGTAAGACATAGGGCTATGGAGGAAATTCCTAATGTTTGACCGGCTGCCATTTTGGATGAGCTCATCGTATCGAAGCAATCGCTGCGGCACTTTACTCGCCTAATGAAGACCTTTCAAGTAAGGTATTCCGCTACCCTCACCCCCGGTTCCATTGGAAATTCCTGACCCCCCCCCCCCCCGACCTGGGGTGGGGGAATCACGGAGGTCCACACTCTGGGCTTCAAACTGTAAGAGACGTTGTAGGTGTGATCCAACTATGTTGAACGAAGCATTTTGCTTCCACCTACGTCCCTTTACGACTGGGGGGGGGAGGAGGCGGAGGGAGGGAGGAAGGGAGGGAGTGAGTTTCACTAGTATCTTTCAACCCCTTAAAAAGTTAAGGCTGGACTGGGACTTTTGGGACCCCTTGTATATTGTTCATGGTTGTATTATTGAAATAATGCTGAAACTTTGCCGCGGAAATATTAAGGTTGTATGGTAATGAATTTATTGCTTCTACTAACCCTCAAGCCAGCAAAATGAAGATTCTCCCGGAGAACTTGTTCTCGCCAGGAGAATCTAAGTTCTCCGAGTGGAATCCGACGAAACTGTGTTACAAGATTGGGAGCCTTCCCTATGCCTACGGCGCGTTTTTACCTTATTAACGCAGTCACAGACTCCGAGAATCTTGCAACAGCACTTGTAACCTTCCCTTATTTCTTCAAATTTTCGTCCAATTTCCTCAATTTTCCCTTTTTTTTGAGGGGGGGGGGGGGTTGAGCCCGCCCCCCTTAACATCCAAATGGGAAAATCTAAATGGGTGGAAATGCATTGCTACAAAATAAAAATTGATAAATTCAGTCAGTTTATTCGAAGGGAATTTGTGGCCTTTCAGAACACAAACGATCTACAACTTTGGAAACTTCTTGGCGATCTTTTATGCATTATTTTTGTGTTATTCTATGGTCTGTCTTTAGGGATTCTTGATTCTCTCTCTCGCCGCCACGATTTCCTAAATTTGTCCTCTTTCCTCAGTAACCAGGTTACAAAGTTACGTAATATTCTCGAACCCCACGCAGTCATTTATGCAAAATATTGCGTCACTTCCGCCTCTATACCACTTCCCCTTACCCTGTCCGCGTCCACTCACTCTTTTCTTGCTGTGAATGTACGATTCCATGCAGGGAGGCGGCGGGCCCTGTTTTGTAACACAGTTTCGTCGGATTTCACTTAGAGAACATGGCGTGAACAAGTTCTCTGGGAGAATCTTCATTTCTCCTTCGTAGAATCCTCCTCACTGTGTTACAAGATTGGGATAGATTAGGAAGCAGTGCACACCTCGGAATCGCTCCGATGATGGCTGTGGTGACCTTGGTCCCACTCAGTAATCATCCTGTATCTACACCCCAGACCACCCAGGAACCCCATTTATCTGCCACCACGGCGTTTAAGTACGGGTCCCAGAGGAGGGCCCCTGCGCTCCGCAAGGGATACGTCCCTTCATGGCGCAGGCCAACAGCCGGACGAAACCAGGCTGCACACTGCCAATCCGGTGTCATCAGTACTGCCCATTCTACTCGATCCACGAAGAGCTTGTCTATGCATTGTCCAATTAAAGGACACAGGGGAAAAAAGGTACGGAAAGAACGGGCCCCAGTCCACACTGAACGCATCCACAAACTCTGCCCCTGGGCAGCGTCCCCCGACCCAAATCGCTGCAGGTGAGCCGTCGCCTCTGATGCGAACACGTCCACGTCTGGCGTCCCAAACCACCTACAAATCTTCTGGAACGCCGCAGTACACAATCGGAAGTCAAATCCGGCCCACAAATTTCGAGACAGACCATCCGCTGTCACATTCAACTTCCCCAGCACAAATGCCGCTTGTACCACACAATCCAACTTACTGCTACGCTGCTCTAGGCTACGGACCATGGCACTAAGCATCTGGGACTTCGTCCCCCAATGATGATTCACGTACGATACGGCCACCACATTATTTGAAAGGATTCGTACGACCCGTCCCCTGACCAGGTCTCCAAAAACGTCTAGCGTTTTTAGCATAGCCAATACTACTCTCGCATTTATATGCAAGGCAGCCTCCCTGGGTTGCCACTTCCCTGCGCCTGCGAATCCCTAGTGGCTGCTCCCCAGCCCATATCCGAAGCGTCTGTTGTCACCACTACTGCGGCCTCCACAGAGACCCAGGATTTTGCTACCACCGAGTGACTCTCAGCCTTCGCCCAACAGTTCAAATCCTCGCAAGATCCTTGCTTAGAGGCTTCCTCCGTGCACCCCGCACGACACCAAGTCGTGTTGCCACCAACGTGTGTGCAACTTGCCGTTCTCACGGCACACAACAAACTTTCTGTCAGGCCCAACAACCTTTGAAGCTCCTTAACAACCGTGACCGGGTTTCGTCGCAGTCCTGCAACAAATCGTACCATACGAGTCTGTTTCTCAGGTTGCAGTACAAAACGGGTTGACTTTATATCCAACATCATACCCAAAAATTGCAAAGCCTGCGACGGTACCTGCACTCTTTTCGTAATTTACGAAAAAGCCTAACTTCCGCAAGGTTTCCAACACTCTCCGCACATCACGCCGCACACCTGCTGCGGACGGACCTATCACTGCAAAATCCTCCAGGTAAACAAAAATCAACACACCGGCCTAGCGCAAGAAGCGCCTCACCACTGACATAAGTTTCATAAAAGTACCCGGGGTCGAAGCCAACCTAACTGGCAGCACACAAAAGCGGTAAAGTCAACCTTGCCAGAAAAACATTAACAATCGTCGTGCACCGTCCTTTATTGCCACTGCATAATACACTTGAGACAAATCGGCGGTAGCCATCCACCACCCTGGCTGTAAATGCTCTACTACCCTCGGTAGTGTATACAAGTAGCACTTCCGTACCACTACAAACTCCTTCAAGCCTTTCAAGTTCAAAATTATCCTGATCGATCCGTCTGGCTTTGCCACTTAAAAAATTGGTGACAAATCCTACTCTCCCATTTTTCACCATCGCATTTATATCTTGAGCTAATATCTCGCTCAATTTTGGGGCAATCTCTTTCGAATCATCGTCAAATAATGGCGATCTAGCCAAAAATGCCCTCAGTGGTGGCGTATTTCCCCACTCTAGACCAGCACCGTCTACAATATCCAACACCGCCGGCGACGCCCCAACGGTCGCCACTCTGCACGATGCCCCCTCAAACTTCCAGCACGCCATGTGCTCATTATTTTCAAGCTCCGTTCCAGGTTTTGTTTTCCAACAATCCAACCGCACACACAACAAAAATTATCTACTCACGCTCGTGTACCGGCGGACGCTACGACAGCTTAAGTGCTTGTAACGCCCCCGGTTTCCCTGGTGTACGTGGAGTTTCAGCTTGAGGTTAATAGGTGTTAATGACGACTTTTTACGTTATTCAACACAGCATGGACACTGTCCCAGCATGGGGTGTAAACGCGGTCTCGTATCAGACGCTCGTGGTGAGGACACCTCAACACCATCGAAGAAAAAACCTGAGGGCAGCTTTCTTCCACACCAGAAGAACAATCGTCTGTATGGTGATTACACATTAAAATGTAAAAAATGTATATTTCTTTAGGTATAAAGCCAAAACAACTTTCAGCTTAGTTGTGTTTTAGATGTTGTCAACATACGATATTTTTTATTTCTAACAGGTGACGACTTTGTTTATTTATGAAAAATGTCCGATGTTCAAACCAGTTTAAATTCTAACCTAAACTGCACTTAGCCCTTTAAAAACTAGCTGGAATATTTAATCTTCTGATTTGTGCACTTAATGCATTTTGGTAAACTTAACTTCTTGCCATGAACCCTACCGGAGCTCCAATGTTTATGTTTGTCTATTTCTATGGACCCAGTGTATGATTTTATGTTTATTTTTTATAGCATCTCCATCCAAACTCCGACCGTAGCGAACCTCTAAAAACGTAAACAAACTAGCTTTCCTTCGTTAAAAACATGCCTTGTATATAGCAATCCGTTTCCCAAAGTCAAATGTTTATTCTGTGCATTACACTTCGTTCCCCCCCCCTCCCTCCTTCAATAGTTGCGATGCCTAACGTCGTAGTTTGTTCAATAGGCCTAAAAATCACGTTGTTATGAGTTGAAAACTCACTTGCACATTCAAAGCCAGGCCTCTAAGTTTTCAAGTCGGCAATTCCCTTTGTCAATTCGAATCCAGCCAACCAAAACACTACTTCAATTCCGTCAGCCAGTCAGAGCGCTCAAGCTACCCCGGTCGTCCGCGCTGTCATGGCCGACTTTCATGGCCCCCTCCGTCGCTCTCCTACAGGTCCGCGCTAACCCTCTACCTGCCTGCCAAGCAGAAGGCATAAAAACCCAGACGCAGTAGAGTAGAGCACAGCACAGCACAAGGATTCTCAAAGCTAGAGGTCGCTACGCCGGTCGGGAGTGGAGATGCCGCGGTCCGATTGTTGCCATGCCGGGCAAAAGTAGTGGTTTGTATCGTACTTAGTTTAACTTTAAAAGTTTATTTTTTGGACTTTACGTCAAAATTTATAGTTTAATTTTAACTAAACCTCGTAGCTTTAGAAAGTAAATTTATGGAGTGTCAAGCCAAACGGCATTTCGGACGTTGGCAGCCATAATTTAAGGGTTCACGGTCCCTTACTAAAAACCAGCTTTATTTCATCGTTTCTTTAAACGCAGTTTAATGTAAACAAAGGACGGTTTGATCTTCGTGGGGTTTCCATTGTTTAAACGCTCGGATCCACTTTATAGGTAGCCGCGGCTCTATAATTTAAGGAGTTGACTTATCAACAGCAACTCTGGGAGGTTTAATGCTTTGCTGTATACACGTTGAAACAAAACTGTAAACCAGGTCTACTATTATATATCAGCCGAGGCTGTTTGTAATTTAGAGGGCTCTTTTGCGAAATCCCCTTGTGCCTAACCAAACTCACTTTTTCTCTTTGAAATTGTTTTATGTGAACCTCGTGTTGGTTCTAGTGTCGAATTTAATGTAAATTCCCCCCTGTATTTTATAACCTAAACTAGGTGTAAAGTTACCAAATGTATTTGTAGTGCGATATTTTTATTCATGTTTGTTTAAAATAAAAACCAGGAGTTTTTCTTAAACGTCCGTCAGTTTATTCGCTCGTTGTTCGCTAGAAGTAAGAAATTAAGACAATTCTCTTAAACTTAGCTTGGCTAGCCTAATTTTCCCACCTTGGTGGCAGCGTTACCGCTTATTATTACAGTTAGCCTACAATTTTAGGACATGTGTAGCTCCATTCCCTACGCCGGGACTGTAGCTGTTGTGCTTATTTGAAACAAAAAGTACCCAAAAGTAATAGTAAGAAGATACAGTTACACCAGGCGAGCGGCGATGTTACAAGCACCTACCCCGTCGTAGCATCCGCCGTTACAGGGGGATGAAGCGCCGGTCCTAATTAAAGGGGCCTAACCTTAAACTGTCGGTATCGCTGCCACCAACGGTGGATTTAACTGTTTAACTAGCTAAAATCTAAAGATGGGCTACATATTTAATTTTACACTAAAATACAATTAATCAATTCTAGCAAACGACTGAAGCTTAAAACTCCTGGTTTTATTTTTGCGACAGAGAATGAAAAACACTTTACATTATAGTTTGCTTCGAAAAAGCTCTTGAATACAATTAATTAAAAGTAGCAAGTTTGAAATATACAAATTAGTAATTCACACGATTTCAGACTAACAACACTTGTGTTTGGAATAAAAGTTTAAATTTTCACATTAGAAAAAGTAAATCATGGGTGCTCCCGGAGACACCCGCAAGACTTGACAGCCGCAACTGATTAAAGTCTATCTGACAGTATGTTTCTTATGATCAACCGTCCACAGTTATGTTTCTAAGTTTTCCAAGTACAAAAAGATCAACCTCCCTTAGTTCCCTCGAGAACTGTTCTAAGTAATAAAAACCCCGGCAATTTTACACTTAGGCATCAGTTTGTTTCAATTTGACTTCCACAAAGATCAAACCGTCATTTAGTTTAGATTAAAAATCCATTTAAAATAAACTGGGAAAATTTGGTTTTTAGAAAGAGAACCACTCTGACGTTATGGGGAGAGGAGAGAGGGTCTGACGTTATGGCTAAGATGCCGCTACAGGCGTCTCCACCATAATATTCTCTAGCTAGAGAGTTAAGTTTTAAACTAAAATTTAGAATATGGGGGTCCTAAACTGAACTTTCAAAATTTAAACTATAACATACGAACCACTACCATCGTGCCCGGCATGGCATTCTTCGGACATGGCGTCTCCACTCCCGACTGGCGTGACCGGTCTCTAGCTTGAGATCTGTGAGCTGTGCTAACTATGCTTTCTGGGGCTGGGGTTTTATGCTGGAGAGGGGGGAAAGCGCGGACGTCGAGGATAGCTGCGGGGGTCTGATTGGCTGAGGGCCTCGAGAACAATGGAAAGTGGGAGAAGTCGGATGAACAAAGGAACTGGGTGCAGAGCCGTTTGAAGGAGTAAGGACATGTAAAGACGGAAAAGATAGGCCTGTTTTGAGTTTCACTCAATTGAACTTTGGGAAATAGGCCTTTAATTTGTATTATTGGCTACGGATTGAATATTTACATGTTTGCAACGTGATTTGGCTCTTGTTAAAGCTTATTACTTGGCTTTGGGTAATGCATAGAACATTACTATTAAATTAAACAAGCTTTAACCGAAAACTGCAGTGTTAAACACCACAACTAGTTTTGGCACTGAGGAGGGGGGCAAAAATGGGGGATTCGGAGTTTTTGCACAGTTTGACTTTCGGAAATGGGTTAAACAGATCTTTTTAAGAATTCTTTTAGTGTTTAATAGTAGATCAAGCTATTCGTAGGTTTTGGTAGGTCTTAGTCAGGCTAGAGTAGAACTAAAATAAACATATATACACTGAAAAATTCTTGTCCGGTAGAATGCCAGGTCACGTTTGGACATATGGTAGCGTTTCTGGGGGTAAAAGAATATAAATAAAGTATAAATGCGGTTTAAACAAACCAGCTTAGTTGAGTGCTATAACGCATTAAGTTACTGGAAATATTTAACGTTTAAAATTTTTAAAGTTAAAATTCGATCGTTGTGGAAATTCTTCATATAGCTTGCGGCCGACAAACAATAAAAAATATCACACTTCAAATTGGTTGTCTGTGTAAATCCTGTTACAATACACTAAGCTAGTATGTTCGGGCTTTTTGCCCTAAAAAGAAAAGGATAAAATACAAATATAAAAGTACAGAGTTTCATAATGGCGGCCATGATGAAGGTGCGATGTGGTTGGTTTTGGTCGATCTTCAAATGTAGTTTTAATGGTCTTCAAGGTGGAAAGTCCGGATTTGGGCTTCCCCAAGAGTCTTGTATTTGGACAGGCTATTAAATGTCGAAGAGTTTGTGGAAATCGGACCATTATTGCAAAAACGGCCAGATATGCCTCGGCGAGGCATTTGGGTGCCTCAAGAAAAAAAAATTTCACATTTTTGAAAAACAGGCGTTTTTCGGTGGCGCTCGTTTACACTCGGTAGAGCCGATGCCTTGCACACCTCAGCGTTCCGCAACGCCCTGTAACGTGGAATGCTTAAAATAACAAAAAAATATAAAAAGGAAAATTTAAAAACGGGGTTTATTTTGAAATTGGGTAGTTTAGTGTATTTAATGATAGTTGCGGTACAATATAGTTGCGGTACGAAAAATAAAAAAAATAGTTAGGTGGCCAAATCAGAGATGGCGCCACTGGTTTCCAAAAGTTTTCTCGCCATGTGAAGTGACATCGAGTGAGCTCGCCATGTGAAGAAACGTGTGCCACGTGACTGGTGAAAGCGCGTTGCTTAAAACTAGTCGGCAACATGCACCCAGGTTCTTCTTCGATGTCGTCTCTCGTACTATGACGTCTGCCAAAACGTGCCAGTCCGAAATGTAACACTTCAAATCTTTCTTTAAGCAAACTTCGTTTTCCAAGCACTGCGAAACCAAAGGAAGGAAGGAAAATTTGGTTGGCCTGCTGCATTCATCGCACGCTTGTCAAGGGGCGGCAAAACAAGATGGCCGGCCGGTAAAACAACAGCGTTCCTGAATTTCAAGACGGCAAAGCAGTGGTTGAGGTGGAGTTGCTTTTGTTTCGCCGACAGCTGGTAAGCCATAATGACTTTCGCAAGGAGTGCACGGTAGCCTATTCATTCTCGTCATAACTGTTGACAATTTAATTGAAGACCGACGCAGCGGTTAACAAGACGGTTGTGAGTATAAAACTGTGTAGCCTACGTAAGTTAGTCATGGCGAGCCG
>JAHWFP010100780.1:0-20692 GCA_023313725.1 Lithobius niger | reverse complement strand
CACAAATTCTCCTCCCCAGCCCTATAAATTCTTGGTTTTAGTGATGAGCGATACGAGCTAAGGACTTTTTCATCACTGGCTGGTGTCTCTCTGTCTCCACCACAACTTCTGAAACATTTGTTCATTTCATATTTGCCGTTTCAATTTGTCATGCTCCATTTCAAATTTGCCACAAGCATTCTGTGTCTTATTCATCGATTTAAGTTTGTCACTCAAATAAACTAGGCAAGAGGTTTCGAGATTTTGATTCTCAAATGGACAAAAAAAGATTAAATCGTACGTCATGAATAATGGTATTAATTTATTCATTGAAATTAATCAGGAATGAATAAACAACTAGGCCTACAGTAAAAGTCTTGACACACAAAACGAAACCAGAAAGCACGCACGTCATGTCTTTCTGCTAAGCTATTCATTATTATTACTATTAAAGAAATTCCTGAGCGTGTAAAATACGGTTGTAAGCCTTACATAACGCTCTAATACATAACCCATCAGCGTCACACTAATACGTGTAAAAGAATCTCCAGCGTCCCAAAAAACAACCTGGAGCTTCTTTTACACGTATTAGGGCCCTGATGGCTTACATCTATATTTTACACAGTTAAGGTTCTTTTAACAGTAATATCTGTTATTTTTTCTTGGGAGATATTTCATATAAATAACTAGAATTGTGGTATACATGATAATCGCGATACGAGATAATTGAAATGACCGCTTTTTGAGATAAATCTGATAAACCAGATTTGAAACAAATGAGAAAAACGAGATTGAAGATTAAGGAAATATACAAGAAATGACATAAATTAGATAAACGGGATAAGATTTGATATAAAGGAGATAAAAGATATTTGCAAGAAAAGGGATAAAGAATATTAAATTTGATAAATTAGATTGAAGAGATAAATTTGTAATATTTATCCAATAATCATGTATCGTAATTATGTATCCTGAAACCTTGCAGGAAAGTTTATTTGTGTTTCTTTGCCGTTTTGACTTTGCTTTGCATCAGTTAAACCTTACCTTGAGTATCAAGCGAGTTCGTTTTTGTTTTCTAATTCGTACTACTTTGGTGTGCCATACGGTTTAGATTAGCTTGTTTTAACGTTTTGCATCTTAATCAATTACAGTTTCATAATAACACAACAATGCCAAAACCAATCAATCTTTTCGTTTATAACTCCCTAACCCCTTGACCAATTAGAAAAGTCCTTATATGGAAAGGGCACATCTACAGAGAAATGCCTAAAAAATGAGCTAAGAACCAGCTTTATAGGGTAAATAGTTTCATCTGTAGAAAGCATAGTAGAAATTTGTCGTAACAAGAACAAGCCAAAAACGGACTTCATGGTTTCAGCTCAACTCCAGATCTTGATTTGCTTCGGCGGATTTTAATGAATATTGTTAGGCTTGTTGACCAAGTACAACAAAGTTAACATGCCAAGTTTAATCGAAAAATATTCATAGATGGCGGAATTATTCGAAAAATATTCACAGACGGCGCACATAAGCGTACAATTTTGGCTTTAATATCGGAGGTTGAGGTCAAACCTTACAGTAAACTAATATCTTACTAACTAATGTTTATACTGCATGCACTACAATGTTACAATTGTTTCGTAGGATATTGAATGAACCCACGTCACGCATGCTAAGTAAATGGTATTAGTAAAGGCAAACCTTTACTGTAAGGTTTGACCTCAACCTCCCATGTTAAAGCCAAAATTTCGATGCTTAATTTCTCTGCTGTACTTCAATATTTTCAACTTAAATTTAATACACAAGCTTTGTTGGACTTAGTGAACATATGTACCAACTTTTATTAATTTCCGATTTGTCACATCGGAGATCTGGCCTTGAGCTGGGATCGTGAGTTTCATTTTGGCTTCTTCTTCTTCTTAGCACGACACGGTTCTGCTACGCGCTGTACAAATCAACTATTTGGCCTATAAAGTTGGTTCTTAGCTTATTTGAAAGATCTACTTCCGGAGATGTGCCCTTTATAGAAATAGAAATTTCAATAGGTCGTCCAGTTCTGGAGTTACGGGGCCCTGAACGATCCGTTTTATTGTTTTACATTGTTTTAAACATTGTTTTTACGCAACAATGCCCATCCGCAAACGCCAGACTAAAGCCGCCCGCGCACTGAGTGCCTTGGCCGTGCGGCCAGTCGCTCAGTGCGCGAGCGGCCTTAGGCGTTGACTGAACGTTAAAGGGTTTAAAGGGTTTAACGAGCGTTAACCACTCCTGGTCATCTGCCCGAAGCCCTAAGGCCCTATGTCTGCAACAGCCAGATTCCCAGGCGGTCACCCACCCAAGTATCAATCCAGCCCAATGCTGCTTAACTTCGGTGATCTGACGAGAACCGGTGTTTCCAACACTGCAAGGCCGCAGACTGAACGTTAAGCAATTGCTAACAATGTTAGTGAGCTAACAATTCACCGCAGGTGAAGAGGAAGCATCATCCGCATTACGAATTGATTTATACAATGATTTCACATCATTCTCCCGTGTTTGCTAAAATGTCCATTGCCCAAAACCGCTGAAAGAGAGCTGCGGATAAACCAACTGCCAAAAAAATGACTTGCACTCAATGAGCGAGCTAAGCAAGCGGAATTCAGTGCGTGTGCAGCGAGCACAGAAAACCAACTTGGTATGCCAAAGTATCACGAATTAGAAAACAAAAACGAACTCGTTTGATCTTTAAGGTAAGGTTTAACTGATCCGAAGTCAAAACAGCAAAGGAACACAAATAAACTTTCCTGTAAGATTTCGTATACCGCAGTGTTCATGTACTGTTTAGTCCACGTGAAACCTTACTGCTGTATTCACCCATTCGTTAATAAAATTAAAACCATATCCCAACTTTCAAAATTATTTTACAATTTATATAGTGCTACACAGTACACGCTCTCATACTTTCGGGGCTAAATTTTTCAGCATTATTCAAGTCGGGTCGTCTCCATTCCGTTCATCCTATTAATACTACACCACTTTTCAAGATTTCATCTTCAAGATTTCAAACTGGTAATTTGAAATTTTTTTCAATGATATTTCCAGGAGTCGCAAGAACCCTGAATTACTTTGCTGTACGTCTGTACTAAGCACAGTAAGACTACGGTTTTCACAATTATCCAGCGATGTCGTTTAGCCAAGTAGAATGAACCAATCTGACCTATAGTGTCCGAAAGTAATAACTGCAAAAACATGTACATACAGCAGTAAGTTTCACGTGGACTAAACAGTACATAAACAATGCGGTATACGAAACCTTACAGGAAAGTTTATTTGTGTTCCTTTGCCGTTTTGACTTCGGGTCAGTTAAACCTTACCTTAAACATCAAACGAGTTCGTTTTTGTTTTCTAATTAACATTTTTGCTGTAGGATCTTTAAAACCCAAAATGTTGTCGTACGCATAATGTTTAGCAGAGAATTCTGCAGAAAACCATCTGCACACCAATCAAACTAGCAAACACCAGCATCGATTGTGACGTAAAAAGTGAACCCGGTTTGGTTAGTAGGTGTTGGGGTCACGTGTTTGTTGTTCGGTTTAACAAACTTTAAATTCTGGTTTAACTGAATTTCATAAATACAAAAAGAACATTTAAAAAATCGTACCAAACAACATTCCAACGCATAATGACCTAAGGACTTGTGACGTCATTTCGTCGTGTGCGAATCAACACGCATGCAAGATGGTGGCTCTGTTAAACTGCTGATACAAACAGAACCAACTGTACGAAATGCGATGGAAGACTGCTTTTACTCGTTAGCGACCACAAAACGTCTTCTAAATCTTAGTAGGTTGTATTATGCTTGGCGTACTGCAGTAATCATGCATAGTATTAACACGGTCGTCCTTCCCTTGTAATCGAAAGTTATTTCCTAACAGAAATTGAACTCTAATAAATTCAACCCCCACAGCTTTTACCTTTGCCGCTAGCAGCGCTGCTCACTAGCTAGCACAGCGCCGTGTTACCTTACAGCAATATATTAACTTCTTACGGGAGGAGCATATTCCTATGGAAAGCAACACTCGGCAAGCATTATACGCACAAGAGTGCGAGCTTGGAGGGCAAACGGGAAGAAACGCGTGTTGTTACTACGGTGGCTCGTTGGAGCACACAACAACTTTTTGCCACACACAGAAAACTTTCATGAGACTGGAACGTTCGGCAGTCCAACACCGGTAGGACACACTACAATCTAGGTCGACACTGATAAACTGCGCCCACGCCAGTGGCTATCTTGTTCTGAAAACCACTGGCGTGTGTTAAGAAAAAAGTCGTTGGGTGTTCTAATGAGCCACTGTACGTTGCGATCACACAGCGTAAAAATGGCTGCAAACAACACTTAGGAGATTGAATTTCGTGAAGTTAAATTGTATTTGCTAACATTTGCTATATGCAGTTTGTAAAAATACAACAAATTGTTTCGGTAGTTTGCGGTGGCGCAATGTTTATATGCCAGCATCTTTGAACTCCACTGTGGGCCGGCTTCAGTTACGATTACCAGCGCCATGCTGTCTGTGCTTCTGCGGCCCTAGGTCAAGCGGTGAGCGCTATTAGCGCTAATGACCCCTCTTCAATGTTATGTTGCGACTAAACCTGCTGTGGGACTTAGCCATTTTTCGAAGTAGCTGTCGCAGGGTTTTAGAGTTAAATACCGCCTGGTATTACGTAGCCCTTGTTCCTGTGTTCAAAAAAAGCTAAAAATGTCAATAGCACCCAGACCCCTGTAGCCCTAAATGTAGACCAAATTTGATCCCGATATGATAAGCAGTCACAAAGAAATGGCGTGGACGTACTGGCAAGAGTTTCAAGCGGTAATAATCCTCCTGATGATTGGTCAGAGGTTTGGTTTCGCTCGACGTCATTCATTAACAATGTAAAATTGGTTTGTTAAGTGTATCTGGCCTATATGGTGCTGTCCTGCAAAAGTAAAACAGAATTTTAAAGGTAAAATTATTTTACTTATCTCAAAATACTTAACTTTAGTTATTGGCTCAATATCGGTTATTTACGCTCTAAACTCAAACCTTACCTTTAAGTTTTTGTAGCTCCCCAAACGGGTGCAGCCCTGCTCACTTCCCAGCAGGCATTGCCACCTGTACCTCACTCTCATTTGGCAAATAGTTAAGTTCAGCGAGATTGGGGATGGTGGGTGGGTTTTCCTAAAGGTAAGTATTTTAAATAAGTAAAAACTAATTTTAGCTTTAAAATTATTTTTCACTTTCCTCAAAAAATACTTCCCTTCAGTTATCGGCTGACTTCATTCAATAGGAGGTGGGTCGAGCCACAGGTGAAATCAGTAGTCTCTAATGCAATACTCCATTTTACTTCATTGGCAGTTAGGCCACTTTGTACCTTGCTGACACAGTTGCGGGCCATAACATGTTCTTTCTCATTCCACCAGCCCCACTGACGATTCGCACAAAAATGGTTGATGAAAGTGGTATTTTTGCGCCATTAACAAGTCGCCACAATCTCGTCTAGAGGCACAATATCGTCTGAGGTACAACGTTAAGTGGCTGTGATATGCCAACAAGAGATTGTAAGTAGTATCACCAACGTTTGTCTCCACAATGTCATGAATTGGGTCCAATACAAGCATATTGCACCGCTGCCTTCTCGATCTAAGAATTTGGAGTGATCACGGCCTAAAAGCTGAACTAAGCTCGAGAATCTGTGGAATTGGGTCCAGGCTCTGCTCCGTCAAGGTTTTTTAATGTATTTTTTTTAATCTTATTTTTATTTTTTGAAACAAGGGCCTCCCGTCGTGCAGGGCATTCCCAAGGATCACTTTCCAAAGGATAACTGGGTTCTCGGACCAGTCCGACCCAGCGAGTGTACAAAGCCATGCCCTTCAAGTTTTGCATTTCTCGCTCGACCAACTTTAGCGAAGTTTTCTTCCAGTGGAGGAGAAAAAAAGGAGATTTAAAGCAAAAACGTGTTGGCTGTCAATCCAGTTACGCGTTGCCTTCTCGCTGCTTGACAAGCTAAGAGGCTTACGATTCGCACCAACCAGGCCACCAAATTCGGATCAAGAGAGGACATTTTTTCCACCCATAACATCAACCTGCACTCCGGCTTGACCTTCAAACTACGAACATGGACAATAGGTAGGTCGCAACCTAAAACAACAATTTAATTGCTATGAATGGAGTGTGTAAGTGCAACTAGCCAACTATACCATCCATACCATTCTGTACCATTTTACAGGCTATGTCGTGCGTGCGTAACGACCACTGGTGCATCATAGTGTCTCTGCGCATGGGTTTATGATGGGGCAGAGATGAAATGGATCACTTTTTTCGTAGCCCGTGACCCACTGAATTCCATGACCCTGTGACTCGGAACAAAATGACCCAGAACAAGGTCGCCGGATCAAAACTGTAGTGATGTTAATGTGTTAAATCTGGCAGGAAAAAGCAGTTCTGCTGGTATACAAGTGCTGAAAAGGCATGAGTAAAGTACTGTTTTAAGTGGAGCCAACTAACGCTCACACAGAAATAAAGGCTATGAGTAGGATACGACAAATATGGTTGTAGGACTCCAGTTAACCTATGTGAGCGCAACGATAAAAATCGTGGATGTTTTTTTTTTTAATAGGAGACAAACTGCCAAATTAACCTGATGGATCAGTCAGAGTCGGACTGGGTGGGGTGCCTGTGCCATTTATCGAAATAACCGGGGAGGGGGTGGGGTGGTGGTGGCATACGTTTAACAGGAAACTGATGAAGTTATGGTACCTCCAACCGTCTAGAGGTTTTGGAAAAAGCTCCCCAAGCAGAAGCAAAGTCCGGGGTCGAGCTCCAGAAGCTTCGCTTATTTTCATATTTTGTCGTCATTTCTGGCTTCGGAGTGCATTCTTCAATACACATTTTATATTTCAAGTAATGCTATTTTTGAAATTTTGAAGGGTTGGGGCGCCCCCCCCCCCGGGACAAAAAATGCGTTAAAAACATAAGTAAAGGGAAGGAGAAGAGAGAAGGGAGTTTCTGCCTGAAAGGAAAGATCACCAGTAGACAGGGAATCCAAATCCATTAATTTTTTATTGCGGGAAGGAGGGAAAAAAATAGACTACCAAAGGGGCGCCGAAAGTATTGTATACAAAGGGCGCCTGTGCCATTGGCACAATGCCCGGTGCGAACCTGGGATCAGTCACTATTTAACACCTCCCCCCCCCCCCACCGGGCCCAGGGAGGAGAGGGGTTGGGGGTCTGATCAGATTTTTCAGGTCTCCTCTCAAGGAGAGGGGTTATAATTTTTGGGCTTTCGTCAGGAGAAGAGGGGGGGGGGGGGGGGTCCTACGACAAACTGGAAGAAAATTACATTTTTTGGACCTCAAAACTTGCCCATTCGGCAGGCAAAATTTCTAAACCGCCTCGGTTTCAGGGGGTAATCCCTCTCCAGACCCTTCAGAATGAAAAATGTTTACAACGTTTTGAAGTTGTTAGTATCATTACTAACTTACATATATTCTTTTTTTCAGGAAGCTTTCTAAAAAAAAACCTTTACTTGGCTCCTGGATTTTTGTCCTCAGATGTGTCATGGGTGTGACTGACCATAAACAAACAAATTGTGCTTTCATCGTATCATACAGTGTGAATCGTACAGTACGAACATGCTTTGAATGTTTTCTAGAGCATTTTTTAAATCAACCTCGTCCTTAAAGGGACACCCGGCCTGCCTTATAACAGTTCGCGCTGGTCGCCTTCCGCACAATACGAAAATCAAGATCATCTGAGATAGTAGCTGCTTTGAAGAACGTAGCCACTGTCTCATTTGGCATTGTGCCTAATGGATGAACCAGCGTGAACGCATTAATCGTGTCGTCACAAACCGGATTGATTCTCGTATTTTAACATCACAATTTATAATTTTCTAGGCTAGTGTCTTATAATTTTGCTTCAGTGATCTATTGGAATAATTAATTTTAATTTTTACGGCATTACGCTTTTAGGATTTTGATCTCACAGTAATTATTAGCAAATTAGTACATGCACACACAGAGATGAACGTCATGGTTATTGTAAGCGCGCAAGGCATCATATAGTTACGGATCGTTCATATATAAAGTTCCATTATATTCAACAGAAAATCTCTTAGACGCCACATTTAAAAAAGGATTTTTAGCTAGGGAAAGACTAACGGTAAGGAAATAGACCTTTGGGGCCGTACTTGATGTGGAGGATCGAGAAAAATGGCGCTGAGAGGTATACCCCTTTAAGTAAAAAACGGCGAATGTTTTTCTTACAACTGGTGACGTGTTGGCAAGGACTGCTACTTCTTTAACTTGGCTACAGGAAATCATCTATAGGCAGTCTCAATTTGTTCTTTTTTTTTTGGGCGAGGGGTCAGATTATTTTTGGACCTTCTGTGGAGGGAATCAATATTTTCTTCAGGTCTTGAGGGGGGGATCATCGGAAAATTAAGGGTGACATTTTATATCTACCAATCCCCACCTCCCAGCCCCGGGGGCTATAAATAATAACCAGTCCCTAACGAGCAATATTTAGCATTCAAAACAGAGCTTACCTATACCCGAAATTCAGAGTCCTCTACTCCTGAAAGATCATCATCGTTAGTAAGAGACAAAGCCCACCCTTTTCTGGCGTTGCCCACGTGGAGTTGTATATTTTATAGCCTGGCCGTTTTATGGTCCGTTAAGCTGAGCTTTAATTAGAGTTTGCGGTGGCTGTATTAACGAGGGGACTGTATATTTCTGCCATCTCTCACAGTGTCGTGTTGCTTTACAGTCAGTCGTTGAGGACTTAAGCCAAGTCTATGATATGGCACTTAGGAAGGAAGAGCCTGGTAATGCGAATCCTGCAGCGGACATTTAGAGAAAAGGAACACCCATGGGGATGAAGAAGGCTTACCAAAGCGGAGATAGGACTAAACAAATTTACATACTGAAAGTGCATGCAGGTTTGCAAAGGAAGGGGGCGAGCTCAAATATCGGTGATCTACATGTCTTCTCCAATAGTTACAGGAATGACTACTATCGCAATTTTATTTGCCTTAGGCCTAACCATAGATTAGAAACTTAACTAGATGTCTCATCTTAACTCTTCCAAACCTACGAGGCGTCCTGGCAGTAGTTAAGGCAAAGTAGAAGAATTAGTAGCCGGAGTTATCAGATGTATTAGTAGCCGCAACTATCAGACGTATCAGTACCCATAACTATCAGATATATTAGCAGCTGCAACTATCGGAGGTATTAGTGGCCGCAACTATCAGAGGTATTAGTGGCCGCAACTATCAGACGTATCAGTAGCCATAACGATCAGTATCCACAACTATCAGATGTATTAGTAGCCATAACTATCAGATGTATTAGTAGCCGCAACTATCAGACGTATCAGTAACCATAACTATCAGTAGCCGCAACTATCAGACGTATCAGTAGCCATAACTATCAGCTGTATTAGTAGCCATAACTATCAAGAGGTATTAGTGGCCGCAACTATATATCAGACGTATCAGTAGCTGCAACTATTAGAGGTATCAGATGTATTAGTAGCCGCAACTATCAGAGGTATCAGACGTATTAGTAGCCGCAACTATCAGAGGTATCAGATGTATTAGTAGCTTCAACTATCAGAGGTATCAGACGTATTAGTAGCCGCAACTATCAAAGATATCAGATCTATTAGTAGCCGCAACTATCAGAGGTATTAGTAGCCGCAACTATCAGAGGTATCAGAAGTATTACTATCCACAACTATCGTCAGGGCCGAGTGTAGGCTTGATAGAGGCAAGATGCGACATCTAACTAACTTTCTAATCTCTGCCCTAACGCATGCGCAAAACAGGATCAAGACAGGACGCAGTCTGTGTCTCCATTCTATATCATAATAGTTTCACTTGTGATCGGAGTTTCTAAAATTAGAAGCTGTAAAAGGTGAACGATTTATGCCAAAGCCGAAGCAAAAGTCTAAGACACTTGTCTACCATTATTAAGTTGGATTGTAAAATAACAAACCCAGCTTATCCAAGTGGTCACGCCTCAATGATCCAGCCATCTTAGCAGTTTACTTTTTATATTTGCTGCAAAGGAACTGCCCTTGACCACTAGCGCTGGCACGACGTTTGCAAATCGAAAATCACTCAGTGCTTATCCGAACTAATTCATCTGACCCAAAAGTGATAGTGAACATCTCGTATAGTACCACTATGACGCTGTTCCTGGAGACAGAAAATCTAGAGGGCCATGGGAGCACATTGAACATTGGCTCCTCAAGTGTAAAGATGAGTGGTGAGTGTTGAACGTACCAAGATGGTATCTAGCCAGTTGTCATTTGCTAATAGTGCATCAATTTTATGATTGTTTTGTCTTGTACTTGTGGCCAAGAAAGACTGTTTCTTTCGAAAATTAAATCTCAGTGTGTTCCTGTGACCTTGTGGATTTTCTGTCTCCAGGAACAGCCTCAAAGTGGTTTATCATCCTTCCTTCTTCAATTCGATAGTTCCTCAGTTTTTTCGGGAATAAAACGACAATTTTTATGATTAATTTATGTATACATCGTTAAAAAAATTATGTATATTTTTTCTTCAAATTGGTGGGGGGGGGGGGTCCCTCTTCAACAAACAGCCCCGAGCCTCAATGTTACATTATTCCGATCTGCATTTGAGTATTTTTCCTGGATGCATTTTACACTACTAACCATAAAAAAAAAACCCGAATAACGTCATTGCACAGACTATTTGGGTTAGCAGGAGTATTTCATGCGCCCGAGGTACTGGATGCGAACCTGAACTCAGCCATTCCTGGTAATAAATAACAGGAAGAGAAGAGCTCCGAGATGGCCCATGTTCACGTCGGTTGTGGCGTGTCCCCAAAATTGTCCCCACTGGCACTATGGTTTCAGCTAGGATCCTGTCAAACCTCCAACGTTATTTTACTGAATTTTAAAACCAGTTTTTCACGCATTTGTCTTTTTGTTCGATTTCAGGCCAGCAGAAAATGTCGAATATTTAGTTCTACTCCTTCCGCACAACCACTAATACAAGCAAGTTTATTTATTTGTCTGTGATACCAAACATTTGTCCTTTAGAATTAGTGACAAAATAAAAGCCAGACAGACGGCCATAAAAGATACCAAACTTATTATTCGACATTATTTTACATACGATGTCATCTTCAGAGCAAATCATCTTGCTTTTCCCTTCATTTTTGAATTATCAATGCAGTGCATTGTCCTATCATACCAAAATAAAGTTTGAACATTGTATTACATGCGATGTCATTTCAGACTAAATAGTCTTATTTTTTCCTTTACTTTGGTATTATCAATGCAGTGCACTGTTGAACCAAAATTATATTCCGACATTTTACATGTGATATCATCTTCAGAGTAAATCTACTTTTCCTTCATTTTGGGTTTATCAATATGGTGCGTTATCGTACCAAAATTATATTTCAACATCATTTTGCATGTGATGTCATCTTCAGATTAAATCATCTATTTTTTCCTACATTTCGGAATTATCAAATTCCGAAATTTGATAGGATCCTAATTTTGCTAGGTGATTACAATCGGAAATTCCTAGGAAATGTTACATGCCACAATCGACATAAGCACGAGGCACCACAGAGCCCTTCTCTTCCCGAAAATGCCAGGGATAGCAGAGACTGGACTCGAGGCTGGGACCTCTGGCACATGAGACAGTCATGCTAACTGTCAAGCCACCTCAAAATGAATGATCGATGCAGTGCATTGTCGTCATGCCAACGCCTAAAACAACATTTCTAAAATTGTAACTTGGAAAGAAAAGTTGTAACGGGCTAACCAGTGCATTTAACTAGGTTACTAATAGATTAATTCGAAGGTGATTGCATGCTTTATTGCAATCCCTCTCTTAAAGGAGAATTTCCCTTCTTGGGAGGAGTCATTGTGACGTCACACAACGCATCCACACAAGATAAGTTGCCAGGTGGTGACATACTTGCGGAACCATTTTAGGTGTATTTCCTAAGTTTTTTTCCTAAATGTCCTTTCATTGGCAAGCTTTCCTTGGTTGAATGATATCACTACGTCTAGGAGTAAACTAAACTGATACGGTCCATTTTTATAATAATAATGATAATAATATACCATTTAAACGTGTGGAGGGCTACCGGAAGGGCCACCAACTCGGGGCCTAAGCAAGGGGAAAGATATAAACATGTTGGAACACCTGTATGTCTAATTTGGTCGTTTAATAAACGCCTGAAGGTTCTGAGTGTGCAACATTCTACCATAGATTAGAAAGTTAACTAGATATACCGTCTTACTTCTTCCCGTCCTACGCGGAGCTCTGGCGGTAGTTGCGGCTACTAATAGTCGAAGCAGCAGAAGGCAAAGCATTAGCCGAGGTATTAGTAGCCACAACTACCGCCAGAGCTCCGCGTAGGATGAGAAGAAGTAAGACGGTATATCTAGTTAACTTTCTAATCTATGATTCTACGGAACCCATCCACGGTATTTATACCAACTGTTTCGGAATTAAGGCATTCCAAATGGGTAAAACACGCACCGCAAAAAAGTACTTCCTACAGTCCTGATTGGATCACTGAACCGCCAGTTTCCATGGATGGCCCCAAGTATAGTGAGTACATGGAGCTGGATCAAAAAAAGGTAGGTAAATGGAAACAATTTAGCAAGACACTCAACCATACACGGCGATAACCGTGTATATATATGATTGAAGTCCTCTCTCCAGCAAAACTAACACTATTAATTTCTCCGTTTGTATTCAATATATTTCGACCAAACTTGGCCAGATAGTAGATAGCAACTTTTCCAAACTTTATACCAACTTTTATGCAATTCCGTGCAAGAGTAAACGTAGGAAGCCACACGTAAATTTGAAAACTGTTCACTTGTTGTTGTTGTTGTTCTGGTTGTTGTTCTTGTTCTTCTTAGCTGACACGGTTTCAGAAAAAACTACTGCATCTACCTAAAATCTGAAACATGATCTGAGCCAGAAATTTCCCTGGGCTTCAACCTTACAGAGACCACTTTTTCAATTGGTCGATCCATTCCGGAGTCACGGGACCCTAAACGATCATTTTGATTGTTTTACATTGTTTTAACCATTGTATTTAGGGAACAATGCCACTCAGCAAACTCCAAATCCATTCTTCGTGCATGCAACAATCGACTGCATGTATAAACCTTTATAGCGCGACACCATAGCCGTAAAAAAGGTACACGGATTACTAACAAAAACGTCAAGTGTGCCATAAAAAAAGGGGTTATATGATTGAAGTTTCATTTTACTTGTTAAAATGTACACGGATAAAAATTGGTGATTTTTAATTGAAATAATCAAATGTACAATTGAGAAAATTGGATCTGTTTAAGTGCTGTTGTGCTTTACCAATCGTACACGTTATGTAAAGCACCACAGCACTTAAACAGATCCAAATTTCTCAATTGTACATTTGATTTTTTCAATTAAAAATCATCAATTTTTATCCATGTACATTTTAACAAGTAAAATGAAACTTCAATCATATAACCCCCTTTTTTACGGCACACTTGACGTTTTTGTTTGTAATATAATTTAATTCTCGGAAGCCAGGTACCCCCTTGGTAAATCTTCTTTGAACAGATACAATCAAATCAATATCCTTCGCCAGATATGGTGATCAGGCCTGTGTGGCATATTCAAGCAGTGGGCAAATAAAACACCATGAACGCCCAAATTTTAGTGCTAGAACTACCAGAGGTGAAACATTTATTTAACACTGCTAACCAGCAGAATGCTGCAGTGCTTACCTCCTGACAGTGCAAGGACATCTTCAAATCGTGTGAAAACCACTCCCAAGTCTTTGTTTACTACTAAGTTATTACTGGTTGTTTGTTTTGAGACCACTGTTGCGTAATTTTGTTGCGTAAGCTTTTCCTTCTCTTCCATCCAAAAACGTCTTTTCTACGTAACGGCCATTTTATTTTTTGTCCATGTGTAGCTTTCCTAAGTTCAGCCTTCCTTCAGCCATGATGGGAAGGCAAATCCAGGTCAACAATGTGTCCATTAGTAAAATATCGTAAAATGTAATCCAGTAAACCTTGGTTACCAGACTGGCCAACTGACTAACGTCACCGACATTATGTAATATCTCGAAAAGACTTCCTTATGCCTCACACTCAACAGCCATAAAAGTGACAAGTCTCTTTTTACGACGCTCGATAACATTATACTGCATGAAGAGCAGTACAAAGTAAACGTTTTTACCTGGGTAAATAAGGAAGTTGGGATCATTCGATCTTAAGACGGTCTCTTAACACTTAAATAACCATTCCAGGAGCTACAGTCCCACTAATAATTAAGGTGGAATATCTTCGTCCTTCACTAAATAACATTGTAGGTGAGCTAACCAGCTAATATCTTGCTCGCTGGTGGCTGTGTCTATCAAGTACCGATTAAAAATGTATTGAACCATTGCTCTCAGAAAATTAAGGCTTAAAAAATGTCGAACTCCCTCTTCAACACGCACACGTCAAAATGATATGTAAGAATGCAGTTTGGTAAAATACGAATCATTTTAGATTGTAAGGTTATCATTAGATTCCTCCGCGTGAAAAAGTGTTGTCGAATTGTGCAAAAATTTAACTTTATAATTTTCCAGCAAAGCGCTCTGTTGGCAGAATAAAATCGAACAAGATGAGAAAACCATGGATAAATTTCCTAAATAATCATTTCTGCAGCAAATCTCAAGTCGTTCCTTCATATTTTCAAAAAGGCTGAGAATTAAATGTGCCCTAAAGGCTAGTGAGAAAATTTAGGTTGTGAGATTCCTAGTGCCATGCACAAACCTCAATAGTTTTTTCATCTTTTCAGGTAAACCGAGAATTGAGACTTGTGTCTACTGAAACTCATCTTTAAAGCTACACAAGTGTTAATCAATGAAACTCCTCTTTAAAGCTATACACAAGTGTTTATCACTGAAACGTCTCTTTAAAGTTGCACACAAGTGTTTATCACTGAAACTCTTCTTTAATAAGCACAAGCACAAATCAGTGAAACTCCTCTTTAAATTTGAACATGTGTTTATCAGCGAAACTCCTCTTTAAAGCTACTCGAGGGTTTATCACTGAAACTCCTCTTGAAAGTTATACAAGTCCTGAGTCCTCCCTTTAAAGTTAGACAAGTGCTTCTCGCTGAAACTCATCTTATTGTAGATTAGTAGCAGTTCCGAAAACAGGACGAGATCGGTATCAAGGCAGGAGACAATTTTGCACGGTTAACTTGACATGTCCATAAATCAGAACACATAAAAAAATTACAATTTTTGTTTGGGGGGGTTGACTAAACAGTGACGTCTCACCCCGGGTCACTGGACGTGATGGACATCTTGCATCAGGTATGAATTATAAGAAATCTGGCATGCAATTTGTGACACACAATAAAACCACAGCAAGGTAAAAAAGGCAACAACAAATTAGGCAACTTTTTTTTCTTTCTGATTACCTGGTTGGGGTTTTAACGGTGTTCCGTATAAGTGATACGCCATATTTATTGTAATTCATGCATTAGGGATGGGTCGGTTTCATTTTGTTGACTTTGGTTCCGGTTTCGGTTTTTACGCTCACAAAACCGCGGTTTCAGTTTCGGTATCGGTTTTTGCCACCATACACCCCAACCAGCTATTTCTAGTTTTTTTTTCTTGTATCAGTACTATTACTAGCTTCTAACTCCTGCTTTCACTTTCAGCAGCGTCATAGACCATGGTCCTTTTCCTCTACTATTTTCTTTTTAATGATTAGGAGCTTTACTGTCATTTATATGTAGAAAATGACAATTATTAAAAAAAAAATTAGAAAAACAAATAAATTTTTGATTTTTCGAACACCGTACGAAAAACCGACACAAAAACCAAATCAGTTTCGGTTTCGGTTTTCAGTAAAAACCGAAAATTCGGTTTCGGTTACCGACCCATCCCTATCATGCATGCTAGATATTTAAGCAATCGAAGTATAATGCATTCTGGGTCAGAAGAAGTTCTGGGATCTGAGGTGAAATGCCGTATGTTTAAGTAGATAACCGTCGCAACTAAGAAAAGTTTGTAGAATTTTGTAGGTGGGTTTTGTGGTCATGTTAAGCTCGTCGTACCGAATCTGCTTAACGCTAGTCACCACCACTTAAAATGACAATCGTCTTTAAGTAACACCCCAGAAAGTGTGTTTCAAAGTTAATTAGCCGAAATTACTTATGCGGCAGATGTTGCTTCATGCCTCGATTCAAGCCACAAGGAAAGGACCTCACTATGCTTCGTTACCTTGGTTACTGGGTATAGACAACTCGAAAGGCACACGTGTACTTACGCATTGCTGCCACATTCCGAAAGTAGAAACTGCACTCATTGTAAATAAAATAACGAGACACAAATAGCTTTCGATAAGCGAGAAGGTCTTGTTGCCCGAGTTCAAATGTCGTCATTGAAACCAAATTCCAGGCCTTTACCAGCTTGCTTTTTCCAGATACTAAAGTCTTATTTTCCATTTCATTTTCAGGCTCAGTATTCCAATTTTGACGCTAAATTTGCTGCTTTTTTTTTCTACTATGCTAGTGCTAGCAACCAAAACAGTAGAAATCGTAGAAGATGAAACATTGTAGGATATGTAACCCAAGGGAAGACCTTGACTGAATTCTACGCAAAGTTTTGTTTTAAACCAGTGCAATGTACACCGACAGTGTTTACAGGAATGAATTAGGATCGGCCGATATGACTTTCTACCGATCCGATACCGATGAAGGGTAAACCGATACATTCCGATTCGATCCAATACCGATAATAATATTTTAAAAGTCACCAGTAAAAGTTTAGTTTCCATACAAATGCAACTTCCAGTTTCTGGTTTTGCGTGGGTTCCAATGACTAAGATTGTCCAAAATGTTCTGTGCAGCAATTATAGTATTTTTACTCTTATTCCTACTTACGACTTCATCACATATCTTCTTAGTTAGATTTTAAGTTGGTCATTGCAAAACTTAGCGCGTCGGAACTATCACCTACTACACTTTCATTACAAACTGAGCAAATGGCTTTGCTTTTCTCACCTGGTTGTTGTTTTAGTTTCGCTTGGTGTCGAGTTTTGCAGGGAAGATGGTTGCATTCCTTGTCATAACGAATATCTGTATCGGTAGCCATACACAGGTCCGAAACCGATATGGCAAAAAAACCGATAAATACAGATTATACCGATACCGATATCGATATCAATATTGGACTATCCCTAGAATGAATGCTTTTCGTCGATATATGGTTACAAAATGTTTTTTAAATAATACGCACAGAATATTATTCCCTGAACATTACTCTCAGTAAATTCCAGGCTTTTCTAGGCCTACGATTAATCCAGGTACGCGGCAATTCCGCCTGCAACAGCGCTGAACCCATTTGAAGCGAGGAAGGCACTGGCTTTTTCGAGCCAAGGCCAACTGGGGTAGACATCGCTTGCCGTGCTTCCTGGCTCAACGGCATTTCACGCGTGGACTGGAACACTGACGCCTTTTTTTAACGGTGTTTTGGTAAAATAAGATTTTCATGATGCTGAAACAACTGGTCTGGAGTCAGGCAACGAAACCCACAGCCTTTCACCCAGACAACCTTATGATAAGGGATGGAATATGAAGCGCTATATGGACACTCGAGACGTGTAAAATCTTGCTTCAACTGCCGAAAGGCAGTCTTTGAAAACAAATTTGTTCTAAGAACTCCGCTCGATTGTGTCACTTTACTACAAATTTACCCAAATGGGCTTAAAAGCCTAAATTCTTGCCCCTATTCAAACTTAAAACATGTCTTATATATTTTTGAAGTTCTAACGGAACGCAGACTTTGCTTGTGAATAGAACACGTTCAATGTTGTTTACATTACGGCCGATGTTTAGACTGGTTGAACGTCAATTGATCCGGTATCAAAGAAGAGCCGCCTCGGAAAGCTGTTTTGCAAAGCATCTCCACAAAATCTTTAATGGCTTCTAAGCTAACTTCAAATGGACAATGTCGTAAACAAGTTATGGGCTTAATACCAATATAGTATTTTGAGGATGCCCAGCAAAATGTCACCATCGAAAATGGTAAATACACAACATGGTTGAAGCACGTCAATTGACATAAACGACTAAGCCTTCCCAACGGGCAAGTTTAGGCAACTTCCAAAATATTTCTCCAATAAGAGGGCTTTTATAAACACAAAAATAATTAATGCAAACAAACGGCTGCAGCGCCTACCCAGTCCCAACCGTGCTTCTGTACACTTCCGCAACTTTCGAAAATGTTGAGGGGCATACCTCTATCACGCGCTGCAACTTCACTCTCTATTGTGTAATCTAAAAGCAGTAACCATCACAACTGCCGGTTAAAAATGTCTTAGCTTTTAAGCCTAGTTTTAGGTTAGTTTTAGGTTCAGCTACACGTCTCTGGCTTTGCTGTTTCCCCGGTATTAAACTAAACTAAACTAACTATAGGCGTAATTGTTAGCGTTCAGACCTAAATTTTACCTGCCATTTTAATTTCATAGAGTACGTGGCAAGTAAAAAAAAAAAAAAAAATGGAGAATGACTTTTAAGTGTACAAGGGAAAAATATACAATGAGATCTGCGCCCATTTAAACCAACAATACAGTAGACGGCTGAAGGGCTACAAAAACTGAAGGCTGGCTAGGCTAGTTAAAAATTGAGTTCACAAGAAGCGCGTGGATATCTGACCAGTTATATGTTCTAGACAACAAGGCAAATCAAATCACACGAAGATGAACAAGATTTACCATTGTTGCACTTGAAACGTAAAAAAATGGTGTTTGTTCTGGTGTATGTATGTAGTAATGAAGTGTATGAGCCAGAAGGGATTTGCTCCAGAATAAACCATTCATGCATCCATCCTAAAATTCCTTGCTAAATTAAAAGCGTTACATACAACGATGATTGATAGCATTTTTTTTTTACTCAGAGCTTTGAGCACACACGTACGCCAGGTTTACACAATAGCGTTGTTTTTTACGGAGCACGAACCCAAACTGGGTTATCTGCTCCACAAAGACGTCAGGGACAATTTAGCTGGAGAAATCCAAGTGAAAAATTAACACGGCAGTGGAACAAAACAGTGGACTTGAACAGGAGAGGTATCACTACTTGTGCTGGTGGTGGAGTACAATTAGAAATAAGGAAACGTTCGTGCCAGCTATTTACACAATGTATGACATTTTCCCTGGTGGCAAAAACTGGAGACCGAATATTTTTGTTAAAAATAAATCCTAGGTATTTTTTTAAATTCATTGGTAGAATATGGTTACGTTCTGCTGACGAGTGAAATGCAATGCAGAGGGTTTCAAGATTTAGCGTAATTGCTTAACAAACTTCGTGTACGACACCAAGTTCAACATTTTCGAAGTAGGACTAAATCTTGAAACCGTCCGATACTGTTGGTATTCAAGGTGCTCGTCCATATCTTCCACTCATACCAGGCCCAGTGAAACAGCAAAGGCAATTGGTCTAACCTGACCTACAGCAACATCAACACGGACCCAATAACCCTCCAATGTTTGGTCAGTCGGCAAAAGGGTCAGCAAAAATAAAGAATAATTCGTATTTTCTATTTTAAAAAATAATGGGACGTAATTTTGTATTAGACGCAATTACTAGAAATATTTTGTTTTACAACGCAGCTTGAGACAATTACTAGAAATAATACCAACACCAACAATATCACCAACACCAGCACCAACACCAACATCACAAGCATCAACGCCACAAACATCAAAATGAAAAAAGTCAAAAACCTCAGTTGACAACGAACGTTACGAAAAGTAAACTGACAGCTCATTTTTTAGTTTCTATTTTCCGGTCACGACGTTCGAATCCACCAATGCACTTTTCCCGTTAACACTGACATTCAAGCACAAATCGCCGAAATCCCAATTATTATTATTTATTGAGAGCGGTAATCCCCTAAATTCGCCTTATAGTCAACTATTCTCACACTTGTCTCAAAAGAAGGCAGTTATTAACACTGGCCTTAGCCAGTGTTAGTAAGGGTCGACTTAGGACCTCTGTGTTAAACTCTCAACTTTGAGAGCTTATAACTCCGTCAAAAGTAAACATATTTAAACCAAATTTGGAATCTAGCCTTGACTAGTAAAGGCCTGTCTGCAGTCCAAAAATTGTGAAATTCGGTCCAGCCAAACCCGAGATGCAGACAAGGGCCAAATAGACAACTTCTTGTTCAGCTTCTTGTTGTTGTTGTTGTTGTTGTTGTTCTGGGGATACTTTCGTCTGTCCTCTCTACAGGTCAAACCATTTGTCCTATAAAGCTGGTTCTTAGCTCATTTTACAGGTATTGCTCTGTAGATGTGCCCTTTTCATAAGGCCTTTTCTAATTGGTCAAGTGGTTCAGGGGTTACGGAGCTCTAAACCACCAGATTGATTGTTTTACATTGTTTTAAACATTGTTATTATGCAACAATACCAATTAGCAAACATCAGCTGCGAGACATAGACTGAAGATTAAAGGATTTGTTTCTATTGTTAACATATCAGCCAACAAACAGCCAGCCCCTAATGCGTGTAACAGTGCAGTTGTTAAACTATCAGCTGTGACCGCCAACTGCACTGTTTTACAGTTTAGCTGCAATTCTAAAAGTAACACGAATTAATAAACAAAAACGGAACGTTAAATGTTTAGAGTAAGGATCTA
>JAHWFP010100777.1:29740-63408 GCA_023313725.1 Lithobius niger | reverse complement strand
CCGAATAAGTAAAGAAACGATGAAAGTAGTGGTATTTCACTTTCGACATTGCTGCCTCCCACTTATACTATGCCTTTCATGTGTCTTCACAGAGCCAGACTAGAGTCAAGCTCAACAGGGTCTTCTTTCCCCGCTGATTCTGCCAAGCCCGTTCCCCTGGCTGTGGTTTCGCTAGATAGTAGATAAGGACATACGATTGGAAGGGTGCCTACCCGTAAGGGCGTAACCCAAGGGACGTCCCGTGGGGGTAAACCCAGGGGACGGGGGACAAGCGAGACCACAGTCAAAACAAACCCATCCGCCTATGACCAACGATGGCGAGCAGAGTCACCACCGCGGCCGTTTTCCACAATTCACCCAGAGTCAGCGGGGAAGAAGACCACAAACAAACAAACGAGAAGAACACAGTCATCCTGCGCGCAGCGCAGGGAACAAAGAAAACAGACAAACACGGCGCTTGGGCCAGCCAAGCAGGGGACATCAGAAGCACAGGGGCGAAGCAGTCGGGCGCAAACGAAGCAGAAGCACAAAGAGAGAGGGGAGCGATGCACAGGGAAGCACACGCGAATGGAGGACGCACAGAATCGCGGGAAGGGCTAGGAGAAGTCGTGGTCCATGCCGACGGAGTTGCAGATCCGAAGAAAGGCCTCCCGAAAGTCAGTAAGGCAGCGAGGGTGGTCCGAATGGGAGAAACCAGCGGGAATGGTCTCACGCCAGAAGGCAGCTCTAGCGCTCTGTCGGGCAGGGAGACCGCACTTCCAAAGTACATGGTGAACATCCTCAGTTGGGAAACCAGAAGCGCAAGCTGCGTTAGGAGAGAGAGCGAACCGCGAGAATTAGCTACCGAAGTTACCGTGGCCTGTTACGATCTGGACGGTCTTGGAGGGTAAAAGGTCAAAGTCAAGGCTGACGGTAGGGATGAAGCGATGCAGAAGGCGGCCGTCAGAGGCCAAGAACCAGCGAGCCTGCCAGTCGGAGAGGACATCAGCGCGTCGAGTGGCCTCGGAGGCGGCAGCAGGGAGTAGGAGAGAATCCTGGAAGGGCATGAGGCAAGCATCCTTAGCAAGAAGGTCGGCCAAGACGTTACCGAGGACGCCAGAGTGGCCCCGGACCCAGGCAAGGCGGACACGCATGCGAAGACAGAGAGAGTGAAGGAGGGTGGAGGCAATGGAGACTTCCAGTGTGGTTGGAGTGAAGCCGCAGATGGCACCAAGGGCGGCACAAGAGTCGGAGCAGAAGGAGATGGTTAACCTCGATGGATAGTTGTCGATGGAATAGGCAAAGGCCATGATGAGGGCCTGGACCTCGGCCTGAAAAATGGAGCAATGGTCGGGAACACGGGCCGTGGAGGAGTAAATGTGAATTTAGTCTTGTAGGATGGCGAAGGCACTCCCAACACCAAGGCTGGACTTAGAGCCGTCCGTGAAGAGTTCAATAGGAGAACGGTCCGCAGGGTCAAAGACTTCGTACGCCATGAGCCCGCGGGAGGACGGATGGTCGTAAAGAACGGATGGGATTCTCTTCTCGAAGGCATCATCACGAAGACGGGCACGATGGGCAGCGAGGCGGAAGGCGAGGATGGAGCAGGGAGGGCAGCCAGTAAGGACGGCCAGGGAGTCAGTAGAAGTTGTGCGATAGGCCCCTGCAATACGAAGAAGGAAAGGGCGGCAAATAGAGTTCAAGATCTTGGTAGGGACGACCAGTTCGGCGCGGTGGCCCCAAACCTCCACTCCGTAGAGAATGGCAGGTAGAAGACATTTCAGGTACAGCGTCTTCAGAACGGGGCGAGAGATTCCCCAGTTGGAGGAAGTCTCAGTCCTGACGCGGCGCCTCAGAGGTAGGAGCTTGGATTTAAGGGAGGAAAGATGGGCATTCCAGTTGAATCTCGCATCAACCACAAACCCGAGGTACTTCATGGTGGGGGAAGTCTCGATGGTGGCATTCCCAAATAGGAGAGTAGGATGAGGTCCGTCCCAGAGGATGTGGCGGATGTACGGGCCAGAGGTGTGAAGACAGGGAGTAGCCAGGAGGCGAGGATGGAGAACCGCCTGAGTCTTGGCAGGATTGAACTCAAGTTTGTTGATAGCAGCCCAGGAGAATAGATCGGTGCTCATGGTCGGCCACACAGCTTCGAAGACAGAGGAGTCTTCGGCTCCAAACAAGAGAAGGGTGTCGTCGGCAACAGCTTTGGCCAGAAATGCTGGGATGTCATAGCGAGCATGTGAGTTCATGGTGTGCAGGAAGGAGTCCATGACACATAACCAAAGGGCAGGGCCGAGGCAGGAACCCTGAGGACAGCCACGGGTAGTGGGAGAAGAAAATTCGCTAAGAGTGATGGAGCGGTCAGTAAGAAAGCTGTGAATGAAGCCATAGATGTTCGAGGGAGTGCGTATGGTACGAAGGTCAAGGAGGAGTTTGGGATACCAGGCCCCATTGAAAGCATTGGAGATATCAAGGGCGATGGCGAGGCAGTTGAGATTATTTCTGTGTGTCTCCCTGTCTCCACTCGACGTATTGAAGAGTGGCGGCGACGGAGTCCCGGGTGGCACGGTATCTGAACTGATGAGCAGAGAGTTGGATTCCAGATGATGCATTAGGCGATCGGCGCAGAGGCGGTCCAAAACTTTGCCCACGGTGGAGAGCAGGCAAATAGACCGAAACTTATCAGAACCCTTGGGGAGAAGGACCACCACGGCATGTTTCCAGAACGTCGGGAAAAGCCCAAAGCGAAGACAAGAGTTCAGTACAGTGAGCCAAAGTGTGCCGATGGCTTGGAGAATGTAGGTGAGGCAGTCAGCAGGGATGTTGTCGGGACCAGGGGCAGAGCCGAGACGGACGCGGGACACCGCTCTGCAAAGTTCAGCGTACGAGAAGGGTGGGTCAAGGTTGGAGAAGTAGGGAGAGAGGGTTTGATGTCGGATGTGGAGGTGTGTGGTGGTGTCGGAGGCAGGGTCATCATCTGGAAAGTAAAGGTGGAAGAGGTGTTCTGAGGTCTCATAAGCCGAATTTGTCCAAGTATTGTCTTTGCGTTAAACGGAGTGGGGAGTGGTGCGAGAAACAGACTTTTGGGCAAGGATGCGATAGGGAAGCGAAAAGGGATCGGCGTTGGACTCATCTTCGCAGAAACGATGCCAGGTGGTAATGCGTGCGGCGCGAATGGCAGACTTATAGGCCCGCCTCCTGGTCCGATAAATGTGGGAGAGGGCCTCACGCTCGGGACCGCGAGCACTTTGGAATTGACAACGATGTCGAGCGAGAGTCCGCTTAAGAGTCCAGAGATCCACGTTCCTCCACGGTTTGGATGGGCGGCCGCAGGATGAGGGGATAGCAGAAGCACAGGCCTCGAGGACGGCGGATTGAAAGCGCAAGGCCAAGCAAGAAGCATCATCAGTGGAAGCTGGGGTGGGGGATCGTGTCAGGAGGGAAGGCTTCGTGTAGAGAAGAAACAAAGCGGGGCCAGTCAGCCTTATTACACTTGAAACGGCGAGAGGACCGAGGAGTAGTAGAGACGGGATGATTGAGATCCAACGTGAAGATAATTTCAGCGTAGTCGCTCAAGGTTTCGGAGTCGGTAACCTTCCAGACAAGGATGTTCAAGCCCTTATAGAGGGTGACGTCGATCCAGGCCGAGGCTCGTGAAGTGAAGAAGGTAGGGGCGGACATCGGATCGTTAGCAATGGAAAGAGTAGAGTTGAGGACAAAGTCTTCAAGGGTGGAGGTCCGGTCGATCTCGTCTTGAGAGTGGTAAGGAGGTGGTGGGCCCCATAAGACGCTGCGGCCATTGAGATCCCCGGCAATGATGAGATTGGGTTCCGCCCTGGCAAGGCGTGTCAGATGATTAAGTAGGCGAGTGGGGTCGGTGGCATGATGGAGGTATACCGAGCAGGCGACAAATCCAGAGGTCCCCGTGCCGCAACGGATGGTGGCCATGTCCTCACAAGTAAATTGGGAGAGGAGGAGAGTGGATCCAAGGCGAGGATGGTGGCACGGATCCGAGTGAGGGGGGGGATTGAGGCTTAATGGCACGTCGACAACTTGGTCATTAGCGCCAACCTCAGTCACAGTGCAGTGGTCCGGGTTGCCACTGCACCACACATTACAGAGATGTTATTCAAACCTCTAATCTAAATCGGAGTGGTGGGGGCCAACTTACAGTAGCAGGTATGTGAAGCCCAACCATGGGCAGGGAGCAAGTTCTGGGTAGTGTAGGGCTCTTGTAAGAAGATCAAATCAGTCGTGCAGCGGATTTGAAGAGTAGAGTATGCATCTTGACCTTTGCCGAGGTTGACTTGAATGCACCGAACGGGACCCCAAAGCAGAGTGGGGTTGTAGTCAGCCATCGTAAAGAGTGCGATCCCGACATCGACGCAGCTTGGTCAGAAGGACGGGGCAGCTTGCACTGCTGGCGAGGTGATCGACTTCCTTCTGTTTGTTCCTGACGCAGTTTGGACACGAGGCCTTGGGAGCGGTGCAGGAAAGAAGATCGTGTTGACCACCGCACTTGGGACAAGTCAGAAGGCCAGGGTACTTGGTGGCGACGTGCCCGAACATCTGGCATTTGAAGCAACGAGTTACTGAAAAGTGTTCCTCAATCCGCACCAAGACCGAGTCCAGAACACATCTGCCGCTGTCCATCAGTAGTCGAAAGACGATGGGGGAGACCTCGGCGATCCAACTTTCTCTGGTTGGAGCCCGGCACCTCCCTTAGTGACAAAATTGAGGCCACTGACCGCCTCTTCGTTGGAAATAGAGTGGAGAAGGGCCGAGTTCTGGGTAAGGATAGCGTCCCGTAGGGGACCTGGTTCCCATCCCGCGTCTAACCCAGTAAACATGATGGTAGGTTTGCGCCGGTGTGCCTTCTGGATAAGAAATCCCCCAGAGGAAGCGAGTGTAGTTTCGAGTTTGGTCAATTGGGCTTGAGAAGAGCATTCAACGGCAACAGCCCCATCAAAAAGTTTGGCCACGTTACGAAAGGGACCGTCCATAGCTTGAATATCGGCTGTGGCAAGGATTCTACTTTTAGTATGAGCGGCGTCTGCACGCACAGTCATTTGGGTCCGAGCTTGCAGACCTAACAACAACCGTGTGTCGAGTGGTTGGGCGGCCTGCCTTGACTTTTCGTAGGACGGTGGCGAAGGAAAGATCAGAATTAGCTGGTTGTTCGGAGGAGGCAGTCGTGGCGGAAGGGCGGGGGGGGGGGGCACACGAGTGTTAGGGCGACCGCGGGAGGAATTGGTGGCGGGCCATCTGGGTCGTGTTGAGGTGATCGAGAGGGGGAAGCAGAGTGGTGGCTGGCACTGTCGTAGGGATGCTCGGCAGGTCGTGAATGTGGGCTTACGCCTGTGAAAGTTCCAACTCAGCATTTTTGCACTTCTCTTGGAAAATAAGGGACTCGGCGCTGGCTTTCAACT
The DNA here is from genome assembly GCA_023313725.1 of Lithobius niger. Lineage (NCBI taxonomy): Eukaryota > Metazoa > Arthropoda > Chilopoda > Lithobiomorpha > Lithobiidae > Lithobius > Lithobius niger. The sequence continues at coordinate 57,997 of JAHWFP010100777.1, read as the reverse complement.
TCTCTCTTTCAAGGTCATTGAAATCAGTCAGGATGCGCACAAAGATGTGGCTAAACGTCCGCCACTCTCCTTAGAGGTGTTCTTTTTAATGTGTTCAAGGGCTCTAGAATGTGCTAAAATAACCTCGTCGTCGAAGGAGAAGTCCTCAAAGAGTCTCTCAATTTCGTAAAAGGGATTGAAATACCTAGAACGAGGGCGGCGCTCTTGGCTTCTTTGCTCGCTTTCTTTCTCGGGGGAGAAGAAGCGAAGACGTTTGCGGGACTGGCCGCAGGGATCTGGCTGATCAGTCTCTCCTGAATGGTCCATAGCAATCGAGTCCGAGTTCTCATCCGCCGCGGCCGACTGGTCACCCGGCTGGCCCTTGTCCTTGGAGATGTCGGCAGGATTGGCTAGAGCCAGTGATCCCGAAGTAGGCGTGATGGTGGTCCCACTAAGCTGAGTGCTGGCGATGGGGGCTGAGGAAATCAAGCTGGAGATAATTAGTGCCACAGTGGTGCTGGCTGGGAAGGGGGGTGTACGGCGAGTCATAGAGCTACGTTTCGCAGCTTGCGCAAGTTGGAATTCCGCCTCGTTGGTAATATCATTCTCGGGGTCGGGAGCTAGAGGCTCGGTCCTAGGGGCGGGAACAGAGACCAAACGGGCACGTGGAGTGACAGGGGAGCCACCGAGGTAGTTATCTTGGAGCCACTTGCGCGACTCCTTCACCACTAAGTCGTAGGCCAACTTGTTAGATTCAGCACGAAGAACGTCCTCCTGACCAACATACTTGGAGGAAAACTTAGCGTCGAAAAGTTGGGAGGCGCACTGGGCTACTTTGCGGTCAAAATTAGGGACTAAGAGATGCCAGTTTGGGAGGTTGCCTGAGTGTGATGTCTCAGCCATGACAGGTTCAAAAATGAGGTGCCTGGAAGCCCACAATGGCGCCAAGGGTACCGAAAAGGCCAGCAGAGGCAGGTCTATCAATACCCAGCAGAAAAATCACTCACCAAATTTGCCAAATTTCGCCACCAGGGGGCAGGGCAGGTTTGTCGTCCCCTGAAAAGTTCCTATCACTGGCAATACAAAATAAAACACAACTTTTTTCGAAAGCCCAAAACTTGGTGTAGGGTGGTCTTATGAATGCACCAAGGGTACCTTTCCGGTCCAGGCGGTAAGGGCTTCCTCCACAAGGCCCAAAACTCGAACAAAAAATTTTCTTCCGAATTCCTCCACCAGGGGGCAGATTAGTAAGCTGCTCAAAAAGTTGCTAGCACTGGCCATGCAATTTAAAACTCAACATTTTCAAGTACCAAAAATTTGGGGAAAAGTGGGCCGAAAAATTTCCAAATGGTATGGGATGGGGTCAGGGTGTCCAAAGGCACCACCCTGGCCCAGAAAAACAAAAAACAAAAAGTGTCTCTTGTCAGGCAAGAACCCACACCTGTACAGTGCCAAACAAGACAACCAAAATGGCAGTCTCCACAAGAAGACAATAACAGTTCATATGCCAGAAAAACAAACACTCATTGTTCACGGAATATTGGCCCAAAATCCACCAGAAATGTCTCAATAGGACCTTTGAGTCCTTAGCTTCACACTCACCCAAGATGAAGGTGCTGCAGTGGTCCTATCACCATCAAAGAAGTGCAATTTCAGGAGCCCAAATAAACAGCAAATACACAAGCCTAGGAGCCTCCTAGGAATCCCAGTAGATTTCTTCCTTATATAGGGAAAATTATTACTCACTTCGACAACAGCCCAATATAAGGAGAAATCCAACGTAGAAAATTCAGTCCAGATATAGTTCTGGACTAGAACACACGGCCTCCCAGCCTTGGTTCAGCTGGGCAGGGAACCTGCACCAAGTGTTTTCCAAGTTTTTTCAAAATTTTCTAAGAGTTTCTAAATATTTTTCTAAGTTTTTTCTCAACTTCATGTCAATGTCTTATGAGCAACTTCACGTTAATGTCATACGAGCAACTTCACGTTAGTGCCATATCAGCAACTTCATGTTAATGTCATATGAACAACTTCTACATTAATGTCGTATCAGCTAATTCGTGGGCGAGGATGTAATACATACACTAAATGAATCTAGATCATGGTGGGAACAAATTTAAAACGTACATAATACGTTCATCATTAGTATTTTGAAGGTCCCTATAGGTTCTTTACTCTCATGAAACTAAGTATTAATGGATGTAGATCGTATCCAAAACACCAATGTGTGATTAAATGGTGTGTAACGTTCATATTTCCGTTAGGGTTTGTACTCGATCAACACTTTAGATGAGGTCAGAAAACGGGTGAAGATCGTGATGGAAACAACCACTCGAGTGAAAGTTTAGATCCTCATTATCATTTATAAAAAAAGAGAAAATAGAAGATAAACATTCAGATCTGATCAAGAAATTGACAAAAAAGTTTGGAGTACGGGGAGATAAGCGACCCATTATTGTCCGTTAGAAAGTATCACTCTTATGTATCACTCTCATGAAGGAGAAAAATGATGTAGAAGATGAAGGGGAAGCCAACCAAAAACGGAAACATAAGGATGACGGCCCGAATGCGTCAAAATGGATCAGATCCCCTCCATTGGATGTGAGACGAGTTCCTCCAGCATCGTTTCGCTCTTTAAAGGCTCTTTTGAAGGGTCACAGATTGGGGGAGACTTCGAGATATTATTTGCATAGAATTTTCAAAATGCCGAAAGAAAACGATTACGTGGACACGTGGTACAACATGGACACAGGAGACCTCATGATTGGCAACAAAACAGTCAAAATACGGGAGAACGACATAGTGTTGGAAGGAAAGAAGTACTGAGGAAGAAACCAGCTGTGGAGTTTACTGACTCAAAAAGTCTTGCTGTACGAAGCGTACGACCCCAAAGTCTTGGCCTCGTACGGCTCGATTCTGAAAAACAGTAATGCCTTATATCGAAGCTACGACCCCTACTTTGGAAAGCCGAAATCGAATTGTAGTTCCAAGTACGTGCGTATTATCAAACCAATTTGGGAGGAAATAAAGAAGGAGAAAAGTGATTGGCTGGAAGAAAAAGATTACGACGAATCGGACTCAAATGAATCGAAGACTAACGAATGTCGGGTTCGAACGAAACAGGGTCGGATGAGTCTGAAGAATTGGGGTCGGATGAGTCGGAAGAGTCTGTGTCGAACGATACGGAGTCGGATCATTCGGAAGAATCGGGTTCGGATGAGTCGAAAAAATCCGGGTGGAACAAATCAGGACCGGACGAATGTGAGATGAACACATCAGAGACGAACGAACCAGGATCAGACGAGCCGGATAATTTTCGAAAGCATGGGTCGGTGTCGAAAGCATCACGGCCAAACGAATCCGAGTCTGTTGAAGTAGATTACAACAACCCGAACGCGTTGGTTAATAGGCTGAGAGTCTTAGTCGGATTATTGTTGAAGAGAAGAGTTAATCGTGAAGAGGAAATTCTGCAAATTCTAAGGGAATTGAAGGAAATAGAAATTATAACCGAAAATGAAAACAGTACAATACAACGAAACCTTAGAGTTAGGAGTTTTGTCTAGTAATACGATGTAGTTGTGTCCTATCAAGAAAATTATTTTTTTTAATCCTAAATTACGTCAGTGTTGCTAATTCATCATTCTCACGACAGCCACTTCATGCTAATACCATATAAGCAACTTCACGCTAATGCCATACGAGCAACTTCACGCTAATGCCATATGAGCAACTTCACGCTAATGTCATATGACCAACTTCATGCTAATGCCATATGAGCAAGTTCACTATAATGCCATATGAGCAACTTCACTCTAATGCCATACGAGCAACTTCATGCTAATGTCATATGAGCAACTTCATGCTAGTGTCATATGAGCAACTTCACGCTAATGCCATGAGTAACTTCACGCTAATGCCATGAGTAACTTCACGCTAATGCCATATGAGCAACTTCATGCTAATGCCATATGAGCAACTTCATGCTAGTGTCATATGAGCAACTTCATGCTAATGTCATATGAGCAACTTCACTCTAATACCATATCAGCAACTTCACTGAAAAACCGGAAGTGACATCATTACCTCCACTTTCATCATGTAACCAGAAGTAACAATACCCCCACTTTCATCATGTGACCGGAGGGTATGTTTGTATATGACCTAGACACGAAAAAAGGTAACAAAAGGCACTTTCCCACCATCCTCCAGGTTGACAAACCCGGAAGTGACGTCGTTACCCCCACTTTGATCACGTGACCGGAAGTGGGTGTGTACGTTTGTATATGACCGAAAAGCAGAAAAAAGGTAGTAAAAGGCACTTTTCCACCCTCCTTTAGATTAACGAAAATCCGGAAGTGACGTGCTCAGTTTTCATATGACCGGAAGTGGGGGCAATGATGTCACTTCCCACCCCCAATGAAGTAAAAAGCACGGTAATAGATTATGTGAAGGCAAACCAAGCAGTGCTGCATAAAAATACAAACAACGTTACGAAAATAATCAATTTTCGTCTTAAGGTTAGCAATAAAATTAAAGCATGGCAAAAGCCTCTAAGTCAACCTATATTAAAAGCATAAAACAGACATTTAAAACGGATAAAAACCACCAATTTCTCCCCTCAAAAGAGGTAAAAATGGCAGCCGAAAAGCAACGACCCACCTGCTCCGTTTTAGCTGCCGTAGAGATTTTTCTGCTATGGCCTCCTGCCATTTTCATAATGCACTTAACATTAAACTGCATACGTTGTTATCCTCTAATTTATTGAAATTTGCAACGTCACTTTCGCAACAACACACGGTGCCCCCCCCCTCCGTCCCCATCCATCCCTGCTAAATTGTCGGCTCCTCCGTCTAAATCCATACATCAGTCGTTCCCCACAAATGCATGGCTGCACAACCTTTCTCATAAGGAATTCGACCCACCATCACTTAATTTGCTTAAGAAGGACCTAACATTTGTACCCACACCAAAAATTGGCAACTAGTCCCAGTCTTTTGCGCCAAGCTTGAAGCAGGGCTTTCATTTGTACCGAATCGTTCCGAAGTCCGTGTGCAGCACTTTCTGCACTGCGAAATTCCAAGCAGCACTTAATCCCAAAGCTCTCTCTCAAAGAAATTACTGCCATTCGGGCCCTCAAATCAGATCCATCCATCACCATCTGCAAAGCTGACAAATGCAATGCTACCATCATACTAGATACTTTGAAACTCGAATCTTACATACTTAATGAACTCAACAATGACCTTATTTACAAAAAGCTCCCTTTCAACCCACTGAGCAAATACAATGCTCGTGTTAAAAAATTCCTTAAAGCACTTGTAACCAAAGACAGAATTACACCGGTATCTTTCGAAAAATATTTGAAAGTCGACCACCACCCCCCTTGTATTTTTCCCCAGATAAAGACCCACAAACCCGGTTTTCCTCTCAGGTTAGTTACGAGTGGGAAGACTACCCCCAACATTGAGCTTGTGCATCCTTAAACCCATTCTAAAAGAACTCGCTGAGGGGCGCCATACTACCCCCAATGCACTCAAAATTGTTCACGACCTGGAATGATATCAAGAGCCTCCAGGGTTTGAATTTGTTTCCTTTGATGTCGAAAAAATGTTTCCATCATTGGACCAAGAGCTTATTCTCACGGAAATCTCTCGAAAATTAACAAACGAACCCTCCCCCCCCCCCTCGCTCCTCAAGCTTAGGTGGGATAATGATACTTTCATCAATGCAATAAAATTCATTTTTGAAACCACTTTCTTTGAGTATGGAGGAAAATTTTACCAACAAATCAATGGTGTACCGATGGGAAGTCCACTTTCAACTTTCTTTTGTGACATAGTCCTGAATGCAGTCGACAATAAATTGGTTGAAAAATTTCCACAAATTAAATATTACAAGCAATACATCGATGACAGTTTAGCACTTCTACCAACACAACTTAAGTTATTAATCCTTGAGTTTCTCAACAGCATTACTAAATCACTCACTTACACTATGGAGTCCTCTAATACCACCAGCGGGGTACCCCAGGGCTCTGTTCTTGGTCCTTTACTCTTTGTCATTTTTCTGAATGACTTGAACTGCAACTCCGACACGGTTTTAGGCTATAAATTCGCAGATGACCTTAAAATCAGCTCTGAGGTGATTGGGGCTCCTGATGTGGCATCTTTGCAGGAAACTGCCAACCTTATCTCAAACTGGGCAACTGTTTGGAAATTGCCTCTTTCAGAAAACAAGTGCCAGACCTTCCACATTGGATCTTCCAATAGAAACTTTTCTTACCTTTTAAACTATCACACGCTTCCTAAAACTGTTGAAATCCGGGATCTCGGCGTCTGCTTCACCTCCAACCTTAAGCCTTCACTTCATTGCAACAAGATTACCGCCACAGCCTTTCGTCGCCTTGCCATTGTCAACCGATGTTTCACATCAGGTAGCCGCGACACAAAACTTTGGGCTTTTAAGGTTTTCGTCTTTCGCCTCTTCTGGAATACGCAACCCCAGTCTGGTCCCCATCCTTGCTGAAGGACATTGATCAGGTTGAATCCGTACAACGACGCTTTACAAAACGTCTCAAGGGTTTGGGGGATTTGCCCTACTCTGTGCGCCTAACCACACTCAATGTGGACTCCCTCGAACTGCGCAGACTTAAGTCTGATCTCATCTTGACATACCGTATCCTACATGGTATGCTGGGTACTGACCTCCCTTTTTTCGAGGCATGGCCCGTCACATCCACACGGGGTCATTCTTTAAAGTAATGCATCCCATGTTCAAATCGGAATCTCGTAGAGCCTACTTTGCAGCACGTGTTGTTCCGGCCTGGAACTCACTTTCGGACTTGGCTGTCACCAGCACCTCTGTGGCTCTTTTTAGACGACACTTAACCGCAGCAGTACTTCGAAATTTCGTGAAAAGACCCGAGCATCTTCCCCCTACCATGTGAGGGAATTTTCTCTTTTTTTCTTTTTTTTCTTTTGGGACAACGATTCCTTAGCATAGGGTTGGTGTAAGAGGGCTTAGGCCCCTTCCTCCTCCTAATCACCCAATGGTGGTTAAACATTACTTACTTACTTACTTACTCACTCTAAAAACAATGCCATCCCATTTTTAGATGTAAACGTCATTATTAAACATAATAGCCTAATCAAATTCACACACTTCAGAAAAAGTATGCAGTCGACTCGCACCCTTCATTACAACTCCTATGTTGATGCCCACTACAAAAGTAATGTAGTAATAAATGAGGTTAAACGTGTTGTCTCACACACCAGTAATGCTGACTTATTGCAGCATGAATTTCATTACATCTTGCAAAAGTATGTTGAGAATGGGTTCCCACTCGGGTACGTTAAATTAATTTCAAAAGCTTTGACCCCCAAAACGGCCCCCCCCCCCCCCCCCTACGAGTTTCATTGCTCTGCCTTACTGCAAAGGCATCTCTGAAGTCCTTAAGAAGAAACTTAACATCAATAACATCCGACTTGTTTCAAACAGCCACCAAAATATTCAGCAGCTGACCATGCACCATGAAAATAAAAACAATATCGAATCAGACGACATGCTTTCCACACGCAATACTGTTTATCGAATTCCCTGTACGGAGCCAACCTGTACTGCTACATATGTAGGACAATCCCTTCAAAAAACGTATGGCATCCCATAAATCAAACTTCAAATTAAAAGTCGAATCAAATTCTTTAGTGCAACACTGTCTTTCAACAGGCAAGTCGCCAGACAAATACGCAATAGGCCACACCCCCAACTTGGACAAGGTCCAAATCTTGTTTTGAGAAAAATACACTAGGGCAAGAATTCATCTAGAAACGCTGGTCATCCATGCACATACACCACCTGTACATAACCACTTAGTGCCAGTTAATAAATTTCTAAAAGAATATTTTCCTGTAATTAAATAACTTAAACTCGACTCTTTGCCAGGCATATTGTAAAACCAACATAATGAATGCATCACACCTTTGAAACACATGACCCCGATTTGCATACACCTTGCCTTGCGACATGGCATCCAACGGAGCAGGTGGGTCGTTGCTTTTCGGCTGCCATTTCTGCCTCTTTTGAGGGGATAAATTGGTGGTTTTTATCCGTTTTACATGTCTGTTTTATGCTTTTAATATAGGTTGACTTAGAGGCTTTTGCCATGCTTTAATTTTATTGCTAACCTGAAGACAAAAAATGATAATTGTATTTTTATGTAGCACTGCTTGGGTTGCCTTCACATAAACTTCCCACCCCCCCCCCCCCCTCCAGATTGACGAAAAAAAATAGCACAAGGCACTTTTCCACTATCCTCCAGATCCATGAAAACGAAAAAGTGTGGGTAATGACGTCACTTCCCACCCTCCTCCAGACTAACGAAAAAAAAAGTAGCAAAAGACACTTTTTCACCATCTTCCAGATTGAGAACGAAAAAAAAGGTAGCAAAAGGCACTTTCCCACCATCCTCCAGATCGACGAAAACCGGAAGTGACGTCATTACCCCCACTTTTCATCATGTGACCGAGAGTGCATCATTACCCCCACTTTGATCACGTGACCGGAAGTGACATCATAGGAGGAAGCAAAAAGTACTTTCCCACCTTCCTCCAGATCGACAAAAACCGGAAAACAGATAGTAAAAAGCGCTTTTCAACCCTCCTCCAGATTGACGAAAAATGGAATTGACGCCATTACCCCCACTTTTCATCAGGTGATCGGAAGTGCATCATTACACCCACTTTTATCAAGTGACCAGAAGTGCGGGGGGGGGGGGGGGTATGTGACCTAATATCGCATTATACCACTACTCACTTTAAGAGGTGTTCTTGAGCCCCGTGACAAGCTTTGTGGCACGTCTCTGGACACGTTCCAACTTATCGCGGTCTTCTTCGAGGCGGACCCGCATACTCCAAGATACTGCGTACTTTACTGCGGTAAAGTAAAAGAAATGTCTTTATGGTAAGGGTCGAGAATGTAGTCCGAATGACGGCAAGGGCTCCGTAAGCCTTTGCAGTCACCATTTGAATGTGAGCAGAGAACCTCAAGTCGCGATCAATGATCACTCCCATCCCGTTGAAGTTCTCTTTCTGGGAGGGCAATTCCAGGTCCCAAGTTATAGTTTGCCTTGTGGTGCTGAACGCCAAACTTCACAACGCCACACTTGTCTTCATTTAGGTCCATGTTCATGGATTGAGTCCAGGTCACCATACTGGAAATATTGGCCTGTAGTTACTGGGTCATCAGAGATAGCAAAGATTTTAGTAGGGTCAAGGAAAACACAGTTATCGTTGTCGAGATGTACAAACAAGGTGTTCATAAAAAGAATGTAGAGGAGTGGGCCAAGCACACTGCCCTGTGGGACTCCACTGTGTACTTTAATTTCTTTCGACAGAGAGCCACGCAAGAAGTGCACCTGAATGAAAAGCCAGCATCACGAAGGACGTCCAGAAGTGTGACATGCGGCAAGGTGTAGAATGCCTTGGTAAGGTCACGGTAGGCGGCACCAGCTTGAAGTTTATTGTCGATCCATTCGGTAATTTTATCGAGGAAGTGGATAAGATTGTGTGTTGTTGATCTGCCGGGGAGACAGCCGTACTAATTTTGATGGATGATGTTGTTTTCGATTGCAAAGTTTAACATGGTGTTAAAAACAATCTTTTCCATGGTTTTGCAGGGAATACTGGTAAGACTGATGGGGCGTAGTTCTTTGCCAATGATCTAGATCCACCTTTGTGAATAGGTGTGACGTGCGCAAGTTTCCAGGCCGTAGGGACAGTGCCTTCAGTTATGGACTTGGTAAAAAGTTGCACAAAGGCAGCACTAATAGTTGGGCCAAGTTCTTTAAGGGTCAGAGGATGGAGGTTGTCTGGTTCAGGTGCAGAATGTATGTTAAGAGACTGTAGCAATTTGAGGATGTCAGAGGTATCAAAATTGACCACACTGAGGGTGTTTGCTACTCTTTGAATGGTGCCAACAGTAGGTTTGTTTGCAGGACTGGTACTTTTGAAGACAGACCCAAAGTAAAGGTTCAGTTCGTTTGCCTTTGCTAAAGATCAGAGACAATGTCACCATGGGTGTTTTTCAGGGGACCCACATGGACATGACAGGGCTTTCTCCTGTTTAGGTGCAATAATTTTTGTTTCACTTTACGAGTAGTTACGTAAAGGAGCTAGGAAACAAGGATGCGTTGCACGCATAAGATGCACTTTGCAGAAATATCGTCACGTGCATCTGACAATATTTGCACCTGTTGCTCATTTAATGTAATATTCTGTTCGGGCAAGTTCGTTCCCAACACAAGGTGTTTATGTTTGATACTGTCCGAATACGCCCCAAACACTATGTGTTTGTGTTCGTTACCTCCATAATACAATACGTACAATTTACTAAAATTGTCGAAAACGATGCAATTTACTAGATGAGTCATGGTGACGTCATCGTCGACCTTATCCCGAAAATAAGCTAAAAATTTAGGAATGTAACCTTCAAATTCCGACCAACACTGCATAGTCAAAATAACTGTAGGATCATTTACAATGTGCTTACGTACATCCACGAACATATCCTTGTTTCGCTTCGCCCACAGTGACTAACACGTCCTGTCCTAATTCGATCACCATATTACTTTTTAGCAACAAATAAGTAAATAAACGGTGTAAATACAGTTACGCTTTTTTGTCAAACTGAAAGCAAACAACGCAAAAATAATTGCTACGTACGAGACAGCACTTTAACACTCAAAAATCTCATCACGTATATTAATCAATTCTGCCAATTGCCATCCATTGAATTTTAAACACTAAAAGGTGTCTGTCTACGAGGACGTGTCTGTGCCCTCTCTCGCGTTCACACCTCCTGCACCACCCCCACCCCCGTGGGCTACCACCTATACGAAGACATTGAACTCAAGCCTATGCCACCCACTGTCATCACCACGCAGCCTACAGTGGCAGCCTCGATGACAGCACAGATTGAGTCACCTTTCATAACTTTACTATTTACTGTAGTCGACTTAACACTGCCAGGCAGAATCTTCGCCACACTCCACCTTCCACCACGAATGGTGCGGCTCGTGGGAAGATGACGGCTGGTGGAATTGCAGTAACATTTTTGGTTTATCAGGTATTTGTTTTTTTTTTTCATTTCTTTTCGTTCACCTGTGGCAACTTTTGTCTACAGTAATCCATTCCAACAGCATGAGTACATCTGTGGTGATCCAACTTCCTCCTCCCATTGAAAAAAAGCGATGTAAAATAAAAAGAAGAAAGAAGAAAAAGAAAATACACCGTAGCAACTAGTTGACGATTTCCCCCATTCTCATTATGTAGGATAATGCTGAATAGGATGGAACCATCGACTTCTTGCTACGGACCAAAAACATGCACTAGCTGCTTTTGTAATAAAATTGTTTGTTAGTGGGAACACATCTTTTTAATGGTTTTTACTGGTAATATCACAATTTATTCTTAAAATAAATTGGGATATTACCAGTTTGGGAATGGTATTTAGTAGAAATATTGCTACGCAAACGTTCATCAAAATTTGCTTTATCATTAAAAATTATTATCGTTGTAAATTTTCACTTTAAAATTTTTCAATCTTTCGGTTTAATTGCGCGCCTCGTGATTTCTTCTTCATTAAATTTTTTCCAATATATTTCAAAATCACGAGCGTGGTTTCCTCTGGGGTATCCCCATTTTGCTCATGAAATATTTTGTTGGTATTTGTTTAAACTTACAGCACATTAGTTTTTTTCCGACATTCTTCCAACAAAATACACAAAACGTGCCAAAAAAAATCAACTGACTAGCTTTTAAGTTCTTCTGGAAACACATCATGTGACGTGTTTTCAAAAATGCTCAGATCATGGTCAAAATCTGCATGAGCCCGCGGGACGATGCTAGATAGTGGGCCCCAGAAGATGGGCGCCCTGGCACCAACCCTGTCGCGCTGGTGACCCCAGAGGCACCTTTCATAGCATTACGAGCGGCATGGAAAAGCTGAAATAGATTAAGGCGAACCTAGTATGATTTTTGTTTGTGACGTCATCCATGATCCGAGCAGTTGCCAGCGTCCATCCCATCCATTAAGACTCACATATCGTTTGGCCTATTGCCAAGAACACACTAAGTAAAAGTGATTTGAGGTGGTGCTAATTGGAGAACATGTTTATGATACAGTTTACAATGCTAGTGATGGAGACAGTGATGATGGGGTATTGGATAGTTATAATAATATAATATAATAATAATAAATCAAAGTTTGTCACAATAGCAACGGGTCTGGCTAGGACTGGGGAGTCGCTAACAGCCAGCCACAAATTATACGGCATTTACTGTAAAATTAACGTTTTAAAAAATGAAATAAAACAATGGCCAGGAATGTGGAATAGACGAAGGTGGGGTGGGGGACACGAATGCCTTACCACCAAGGTTAGACCTGCCAGGGACACGTTGGACCCCGATGGCATCGCCAAACGTGTAGGCTTTTCAGGGGAAGGATGGCCAAGGTACAGACAAGTGAATGTTTAAATAGGCTAATGAAGCTAAAAAAATTTTAAATCGTTGTAAACTTGCTAAAATTTTTTGTTGATTTTAAAAATTAAAAATCAAATGCATCCTCATAATGGGATTTGTCGTAATCAAATAGTTAAAAAATATACATAAAGTTTAAAAAAAAAGTCTATTCACCGCATACTCGATTGATGAATGGGCCACAGGATACCAATACCGTACTAGTGTTCGGAAGCGGGGGTCATAATGGTCTTTTAATAAATTTACTAAGGTCTTCAGTGAGCAGTCCTTTCCTAAATTTTGCCTCGAGAGTTCATGCCCACTGTACTAGGACGAAGTGCATTCCAAACGAGAACAATACGGACTGAGGAAAAATTTTTTGTACAATCAAGTTCCGCACCTTTGGTAGCAAGCTTCCAAGGGTGCCCACGAGTGTAATGTAAACTAGGAGCCGGATCAAAGAATGGAAGGTCAACCGTCATCAAGCCTCGCAGAATCTTATACGTCATAATAAGGTCAAATCTTAAGCGCCTCAATTCAAGAAGTTCAAGGCTTGTTCTTGCGAGGCGCTCGGTGTAGTCCACTTCCCAAAGCCCCGGAAGACATTCGTAAACAGTCTCTGCACTGACTCAATCAAATCAATGTCCTTTGCGAGGTACGGGGACCAAACAGGTGCTGCATACTCCAAGATGGGACGGACGAACACCTTGAAAGCCCACACCTTAGTTTGTAGATGACCCGAAGTGAAACATCTATTTATTATGGCAAGCCGTCGAAAAGCAGCTGAAGATATTTTCGTACAGTGAAGAGATGACTTATCGTCATGGAAAAACCAGATGCCAAGGTCTCGAATCTCGTCGGCGAAAGGAAGTGTGTCACTCTTAAGTACATAGTGTAATTCGTTAATTAGTAATTAGTAATTAATAACTTAACAAAATAATTTTAAAAGCATAAGCCACTTCTGTGCCTATCTTGCGTTGTGCAGGTAGATTTCCAACTTGGAAACAAAGCCCTGTTGTGTGTTCAAAGGGTTAAGAGACGAGAACTTTTGTTCTCAAGTTAGCTCAATCCAAGGACAGAAGAGAACAGAAATACTGGAAAGGGTTGGATAACGAAACGTCATCAACGGCAGCCCATTTATTACCAAATGTAGAGAGCTAAAAAAAAGGGTGAACGAGAATTGAGGTACCAGGTGCTGGTCAGACACACTTTCTCGTCAGCCTGCTTAGTGTTCGGACCTCTTTAAAGTAGCTGCAGTGAAGGCATCCTGCAAAACGGAAATGGGCACTTTGTTGAAGTGAGTACTGTAATAGGATTAGAGTGTTTCTTAGATTTGAAAATATTGATAACGAATTGGTTTCTTCCTTCAAATTTATCTTTAATGTAAAATTTCCATTAATTGTAAATTATGTAAATAATTTTATTTTGGTATAAAATGAATTAGTGTTATTTTAACACTAACAAAGAGTGTTTATTGCGAGCACAAACGAAGTGTAAAGGTACTATTTACAATCACGAGCCTAAAGTATTAATTACCAAATCAACTATTATAAATGTTACCGTGAGGTTTAATTACAGTGTAGTTTAATTATACTAGTGCCGCTATGAACCACTTTTAGCTAAATTCCTACTTTACTTAAGAACAAAATTTCGGAGTGCAGTTTAGATTATTGAGGCATATCTTTGTTAAGCTTGGGAGATAAAAGATAAATTTAACTAAGACAGGGATCGACTTTACATAATTAAAACTAGAATATCAATTTATTTCCTCATATCATGCCACTTCATCCGATCCAGGAGGCCGAACCTGAGAACCGAAGGCGATATACCTTCATCAACTGTCAATTCTTTCCCGAACACGCCTTGCACAGACGTAACTATGTAAAACATTGTTTAAAGTGTCGAAAAATTGCCCGGGAAGGGAGAACGAGCAGATCATTATCCCACTTCTTGGTGAAGACGAAGTTATTGCTAGACAAAAGTTGGAGGAACAACGCAATGCTCTTATTGCAGAAATGCGACGCTTAAAACCACCGGTGTACCCACATAATACATGTATGCTTACTTGTTATCTTTGTCTTCACGGACTCGAATGCTGGAGTTGCGAACTGCAGTGGAATCAACGTCCTGAAGTAAAATATACACTTTGTGAAATGAATTTGGAGTGCTGGGAACATGGGGCTTAAGTATTAATTGGCCATTAATTCGATATTAATTAGTCATTACTTGGAAACAATCTGCACTGATTATTGGAAAGATTTGCTTGTTATACTTTTGGCCAAACGATTTTTAATTTAAATTTATCAACCTTTACTTGGACTCAAACAAAACACAGCAGAAGCAATTAAGAAAGGATTAAATTGTGGTCACTGCTATTTTCTTTATAGTCGACAACGACTCTTTGCACATTAGGCAGGGTGAGTGATTCATCAAGGCACGACGAGTCGTGAGTACAAAAAAAAATAGGAAGAGGGACGAAAATAAATGCAACAGGCAGAGAAAGGAAGGAGGGACAAACTTTAGAAGAAACAGAAACGAGAAGAGGTTTGCTTGCTAGTCTGAACTAAACTTGTGTTCATGTTGTTAGTTCAGTGCCAGGCAAAAGAGAAGAAGAGGCGACAATTGAGGGTAGATGGGAAAAGTTGGGTGACCAATAATAGCAACAGTCTGTCGCTGTTTCTTTCTGTAGTGGAGGTCTGGTATTTAAAGAAAGAATACTGTGGTGACACGAGATATAAGTACATTGTGGCCAAATGGGACGAGAATAGATGAGACAGACTGCTGTGCTGGTTGCAGCATTAGTGTGTTGGGAAAACGAAGCGCTTACCAATTTGGGTGATTAAGCCACCACAACAAGCTGCCGCATTATCACAAATAAAATACAGCGCACATATAAATTGATTACCACTCAGCAATAATGTCTGAACATGACGATAATGAGAACGACCGCCACAGCGTGCATGATGATAATAATGATGGTAATGGAGATAATTCAGGTGGTGGAGATGATGACAAACCACAAAAGTTTAGTCAATATCTACAACTCATTCCAGTTTTTACAGGCAATCCAATGAGACCCCCTAGTATAAGGGACTTTCTACAACAAATAAAAGATGTTGCTGATATTGCTGGATTAAATGATAAGTCAAAATATTTGATTGTAAGGTCCAGGTGTAAATTATTGGCGGCAGAATTCTTACGAGACTCTTATGAAAGTCAGGGCTTAAAGCATTTCTCTTCATTAAAGCAAATTTTGCTAAGTCGATTCGATCCCGAGCTACCTAATTCCATTGTTATGTGTGCCCTGTTACAACAAAAACAATCTGATGAGGAAGATGTTTTGACTTATTTTGCTAGGCTTTTACCGTTAGCATGGAAAGCTTTTCCAAATGCAGTCTCTAAGGATTTAAAAGAGCAAAGGGACAATGCTACGATGTCCGCATTTTTAATCAACGCTTTGTATTAGCCAGAGATCCTTCGGACTTGGAAACAGCAGTAGTTACAGAAGAGGCTAATATGCGGATGTCTCCTGCTACTTCCACACCTATCACAGAAATTAATGCTGTTCAAGCAACTTCTTCACAGAAGGGTGTGCAACCAGACCAAATTGCTGCAATATTGAAGAAATTGACTAAACTTGAGTCTTCTTTAGGTAATAAGCAGGATAAGGTGACAAGGATAGATGACATGGAAATTGAAGCCATATCCGCCCAAGTAGGTCCGTAATTTGCGCAGCGTCAAAACTTGACACCTTCTTCTAATTGGGAAAGAGGCCAGCAATTCATGGGATACAAACTACCATTTAAACCAAGGTTACAAAATAGGCCTAATATGATGAGGGGACAGACATTTGTCACTTGTTTCTGTTGTGGCCAGTTTGGGCATATAGCCAGTGCTTGCCCGCAAAGGCAATTTGGAGTCAGAGTACCCTACGGGGGAGCGAATCCGTTTACCTATGGCAATATGGGGAACAGAGGATTCTACAATTATGGCAACAGAATGCCAGTGCCAACACAGGGGCCGAGATGTTACATTTGTTCACAGACAGGACATTTAGCCGCATCTTGTTCCGTGAATAGAAGTGGGGGAAGTCAAGGTGGAGTTGATCAAAGGAATTCTGGTGGAAGACGTTATTATCCAGAGGCAAGGAATAATAATTACAGATCAGAAACTGGAAGATATTATACTGGTCAGAATCAGCAAAGGAATAATACTTTCCGCAATTTAAACTGATTAGGCCCTCCATGAAGCGTGCGCATGGAAGGGGCTACCTTTCATTTGGACATTCACAAAACAACAGCACACAAAACCGTTCAGTACACTTAAATGCTATACATTCGAAAAACCAACTACCTATTTTAGTAGCAAGTGGGCAAGTGGTTAAAATTTTATTAGAAACTGGGGCGGCCATTTCACTAATTACACCAGGCATAATTATTAGTAATTACAAGGACATCGCACAAAAGGACATTCTACAGTCGCAAGTCACCATTAGAACTGTCAGCGGTGAGCCATTTGAAGTCAGAGGGTATTACAACTTACAGATTCATATCCGAGACAAATTCTTCAAATTTCCCATGTTTGTAAGTGGCCATAAATTATTAGACTCATATCAAGCTATCTTCGGGATAGATATTATTAGGAAATTAGGCTTACTATATGATCCAGATAAGCGAATGTTGGCATCACAAAGGCATGATTTTCGTTTATTGGAAGTTGGAGAAGTTGAGGCAAATGATTCCATTGCATCTACATTAGTCATCAGAGACAAAGGGGACTATATTAAGAAGATAAAAATGGATCATTTGGATAGCAGCCAACGCACTAAGTTGGCTAACCTTTTGCAGAAGTATAGTGATGTATTTGCTGAAACATTGGAGGAATTATCGCCAGTTGACTCGTATGAGCATAGGATTCATGCAACAACAACTGAGCCTATTTGGCAACGCAACTATCCAATACCTCAGATATATGAAGAGAAATTTAAAGATATTGTGCAGAAAATGTTGAATGCAGGAATTTTGGAGCGTTCATTTTCTCCTCATGCTTCACCAGTTTTATTGTTACGGAAAAAAAGGTTCCGATGACTTGAGAATGGTACATAATTTTCGTTCTTTGAATAAGGTTAGTGAATACCCGTTACCTAATTTGGAGAAAGTATCACAGCGTGTGGCTGGTTCAAAATACTTCACAACAATGGACTTGGCATTTGGTTATCATCAGGTTAGGTTACACAAACACAGTAGGCAATACACAGCATTTCAGTCACCTTTAGGATTTCTACAGTACACTGTTGTCCCAATGGGGCATTGTACTAGCACACAGGCCACACAGTGTTTACTTGACACATCCTTTCGTGACTTAATTGATAAAATTATGTTTTTTTTTGTTGACAACATTTTAGTGTACTCTGACACATTTGATAATCATTTAGATAGGCATGAAAGGGTACTACAAAGATTACAGACTAGGACTTAAGATAAAACCATCTAAATGTAACTTTTGCGGGAATCCATTACCTTTTTAGGACATCAATTTTCGCAAAATATTATACAACCAGGGGAGGATAAAATTCATGTTGTTAAGAATTTTCCTAGGCCTAAAACTAGACGTCAGGTATCCTCTTACTTGGGACTAACGGGTTGGTATAGGAAGTACATCTCTCACTACGCGTTTCACTCCTTACCCCTTAGGGATTTGCTTAAATCACAAGGTAAATTTGTGTGGACAGACCAGTGCGAACAATCTTTTCAAAAATTGAAGGACTGCTTGACATCCTATCCAGTATTACATCAAGTTAATGTCAACAAACCCATGCGAATTTTGTGTGATGTGTCTTCTTATGCTATAAGTTCAGTCCTAGAAATTAAAAGTAATGCCGACAGCTGGCATCCTGCCTATTATGCTAGCTGAGCCTTAAAAGACAGTGAGAAAAGATATGCAGCGGTATGGAAAGAACTGTTAGCTGTGGTGTTTGGAGTAACAAAATTCCAATATTATTTGACTGGACGTAAATTCCATATACTGTTGGATAATTCAGCTCTTAAGTCAGTGTCAACCATGCGAGCAAACAACGCTATGGTAGCGCGTTGGCTTTTGAAGTTGGGAGAGTTTGACTTTACAATAGAACATTGTCCAGGCAAAGCTAATGTGTTGGCAGATATTCTCTCAAGATATCTTCCTACAAAGACTTCGTCACAACAACCTGTTGTTTCTGCTTTGAACTGTGTGTGGGAACAATCAGAATTGGCATCTGAACAGTTACAGGATCATTTCTGTGTACCCATCATTAAAGCACTACAAGTACAGCGAGTACAGCATACTAAACTGCCTAGAAAGGGAATTCAGCGCTACTTCTTAGACAAGGACAATATTTTATGGTGCTCTGTTTACCTACCTGTGATAAGAAGGACAGATGACCCGCGCCGCATTGTTGTTCCAAGGATTAGTGTTTCTAATTTATTGAAAGCAACACATGATAGTTGGATGACCTGAATGGTCATCTAGCTGTTGACAAAACTTTGGAGAGAGTGCAACAGTACTACACTTGGCCAGGTATGGTGCGGGATATCACGAACTATGTTGCATCCTGTATTTCGTGTCAAGAACAAAAGAAACCTAATTACAAGGCACCTATTCAGCGCTTCACTCCGTTGACCACTCCAGGTCAAATTGTTGCCGTGGACATAGTTGGCCCATTGCCAAGGACTTACATACTTTCCCTTCAAGATGTATTCTCTAAGTGGCCAGAACTATATCCCATACCGGATCCGAAAGCAGATACTATTGCCAGAATAATGATGGAACAATACATCACACGTTTTGGGTTGATGGAGAGGTTATTATCAGACAGAGGCGCGAATTTTTTAAGTAATGTTATCTCTGAACTACGCAAATTGCTAGGTGTACAGAAGATTTCTACGACTTCGTACTCTCCATGGGTTGATGGTACAGTTGAGAGGAGCCATAGGTCCTTTATGGCCATGCTGTCACACTACGTTCAACAGAACCAGAGAAACTGGGACTTGCAACTTCCGTATGTGTTGTATGCTTATCGTACGGCTGTTCACGCTTCTACTCATGACACTCCTGCATATTTACATTTAGGTAGAGACATTCAGACGCCATATGGTGTTTGGTGTACGCCCACACATGTATTCTATCATCTTGATGACTATAAACAAGAAGTGACTATGAGATTGCAGAGTGCATATGCTTTGGTTCAAAGACATTTGGCTGATGCAGCTGAAAACCGTGAATATCAACAACATAAAACTTCAAGGGTCAGCGCATTTGAAATTGGAGACAGAGTACTTTTGCACATACCAAGAGTAGTTCCTGGTGGTGTCCAGAAGTTGGCTCGTCTTAATAAAGGGCCATATCGTGTGTTGGAAACGACGTTACCTGTCAACTTCAGGATTTGACATGTCTTCAATCATAAAGTCGAACAGTTGGTACACGTGAACAGATTATGACGTGTAGTAAGTCGTCTTCCTTGGCTGACACCAGTTGATGAGACTAATGGTGTCACACAGCCCACGCAAACATTGCCTTCGTCCCTTCCGTTGGTCTACAGAGAGGAAGACGAGGAAATCATTTTCTCCGATTGAAGTGAAACATTTAACTGTAGTCGTCGTCTTCAGTGGATGCGCAAACTACCCGTGCTGTAAATAGAACGCAACTAAGAACAGAAAGACAAGAAGTTATTCCTACACGACAGCAGAGACCAGAGGTGCGTGTTCCGTATGCTTTACGTAGCCATGGCCCAGCGCCAATTCTCAGTTTGCCGACAACTTTACGCGCTGCAAATAAAACAGTGGAAAGAGAAGAGAGAGCCTCGAATAACTTTCTAACAGCACAAGCAGAAATAGCTGGGCCAAACTCAACACCAGACAGTCAAGTCAGAGGGGGGCAAGGTTCTAGTGGAATGACAGGAGGAAATATCGTTGACAATCTAGTTGACAAAATTTATGCTTCTCTTTCTACGCTTCAAACTGAAATGGGATTACGAGCACACCGGAACATTTTAATATTGACTTCATTGAATGCTAAGAGTCATGTTTGGTTTTAAGTTAGTCTTATGCCTATGTGGTCATCACAAATAAATAAGAAACTTTCATGAGTTAAGGTTTTAGGTAATATGGGTGTAAGGGATAAATATTGATGTGTTATTTTGTTTGTAGGTTTCTGGTGGGAATTTGTTTGGTGTCAATGGCAAAGGCCAACCGATTGACAAATCACCACATTTCAAAGCATAGTCAAATCTGTAATTGGAATGGTTCCAACTTTACATGCATCGTGACAACAGACATGGAGCCAATGTGGCAAGAACCCTCATGAGTTGTAATCGAGTGGATTGCAACAAGTGTGTCTTCGGGTGGTTATCAATGATAAGGGATGATCTTGGAATTGTGGAATGCCCTACGAAATTTTTTTATAAACAAACCGCTCAGTTTAATGGCACTGAGTTTTATTACTCATGCAAATTTCATGATGAAGACTGTGCTTGTGCCAATACAACATGCACGGGAACTACTGCATTTTGTAAAGTGCACCAGTGTGACGAACATTCTTCATGTGTATGTCAGTTAATACCAGCCAAAAGTACATTAGTGCATATTGCAAAGAATATTGAGACTTCGAATTATTCAATAATTTCTTATCAAGTTTGTTTGTCACCAAACGTTCCAATGTTTAACAATCCAGTACTAATTGGTAAACAGAGGAGACAAAATGGAGATAAGAGATGGGGATGATTTCATTTTGTTTACTGAACCAGTATTGACATTAAGTGAGAAGGGAACTTTAATTTTAAGAAAAGATGGTATTGAACATGTTGTTAAGGTTCTTTCTGATAACATGCAAGTAGTTGTTCCCACCGAATTTTTACTAGATGAAGGACTTTTAAAAGTCATTTATGTGACAATTCACAACAAACTGATTGATGGTCACTTCAAAATTGAAGGTACTCCTTTGTCTAAAAGGATTACTTGCTTCTTCTGTATGGATATGTTTCGCCACATGAGTTGCATACCATATTAGATTACATATGTTATTTATATCATACTAGTAATTTTAACTGGGATAGCTATATTGTATGTTAAAGCCGTTTTGACAACAATTTTTAAGTGTTGTAAGGTACTTTACTAAACTTTTAGAACTTGTTTTCGGTGTTGTAAGGGGACTTTATGTCTTACCATGCTTTGTGGAGTGTTAGGTGGACGACGGCTTCAAAAGAAATCACAAGGCATGCAAAACAAATAGGGCAATCGACTTGCTATTTGGGAGCAAGAAGTTAGTTTGCCTGTCACAGTTGTTGGTTCTCATTCTCGAGTAGATAGGTTAACTAAGCCGTAAGTAAAAGCTGACAGTGAGTTTCCTCTTCATAAATCTACAATTGGGAAAGGAACTAAACTTAGAGCAAGTGGTTTAGGGAATACTTTATGGTTTTAGTGAACATTATAGGTATTGCGCTGATGCTGTCTCAGTGTTTGGTTGCTGCACGGTGTACTGAACATAACACTACTACCTGCAGTAATTAAGGACTGTACAGAGGATGCGGATGGTTCTGAGTGTCATTTAACAGTTCAGGCTCAATTACTACTAGGCAATCTGGATTATGAACTGTGCACTTGGATTTTGAATAATTTGCAGGAAAACTTATTTAGTATGGACTTCAAATTTGTTAAGGTCGAATGTAGTTGGCCTACAACTAGACTTTACTACACCCACGCGGTCAACATACACCACGTGTCAGAGATCAGATGCATACAGCGAAGCCTGTGCATGGGGTCGAAGATGTGTGGCCGATGTCCACTTCCCAGGACTGACCACTGAAAGTTTATCATATCCAGCAGTTACGAAATGCTACGCAGCAGATTCTGGCAGTACATTCTGGCAGGAAAACACCTATCACTAACAGGGGGTACCCCATTAACCACGACCCCATGTCCCCCCTCCCCCACACCTTGTCCACCCGCTACTGACAGGTTGGGTCTGCGTTGTGTCTCCCTTAATGCGCGCAGCCTCGTGAAAAACATGGGTTCCTTTCATGCTCTCCTGTCAACAGATGCCTTTGATCTGGTTTTTATTGTGGAATCTTGGCTGAGTGATACCGTCACTGATCCTATGGTGACCGGCCCATACCCTTACGATATTTTTAGGCTTGATAGACCTACGCGGGCTGGTGGTGTGGCGGTCCTCTTTCGACGTGGTCTGGCTGCTGTTTGTGGTGGGAGGGCAAATGGATGTGAGGCTTTTGCTTTCCTTTTACCCAAACTTAAGCTTAATTTTATCTTGGATTACATTCCTGATGGCCATGACCTAGGCTATATTCTAACGATGACTCAATTCATCACATCGGCTATTAGACCCTCTTTCTCTAATGTTGTCTTAGGAGACTTCAACCTATCAACCGTAAATTGGTTAAATCTTACGGCTGGTGACTTGCCTCATCGTTCATTTCTTTATCAGATTGCTCCACTAGGACTTCACCAACATGTCACTGAGCCCACCCGTCTAGATAAAATACTAGATTTGGTTTTTTCGCAAGACGAACGGCGATTTCGATCATCTACGACACATGCTGACAGAGGTCCACTGGGACTTGACTGCCTCAGATGGAAATGATACGATTGATCAGATCTGGAATAGATAGATACACAGACCTGCTTAACAAATGTGTTGACAGATGTAGAAAGCACCAGCGGAACATTAGGCGCCCTGGTTCCCAAATCCCGCATTCTATCAAAATTCTTCAACGCAAAAAACTTAAGCTTTGGAAGGCCCATAAGACACTTCCAACTGCAGATACGCTTAGAAGATACAACGAATATCGCCAGAAATACATTGATCAGGTTAATAAATGGTATTTGGAACAGGAGACCAATACCATTAAAGAGGGGAATGTTGCTGCCCTTTTCAGGCTCTACCGTAAAAAGACTAGGTCCTCCAGGAATATTCCACCTCTTTTGCTATCTGGCAACTTTGTCGTGGACGACTTAGCAAAAGCAGAGGTCCTGAACACGAACTTTGCTTCAAACTGTGTCATTGACGATGGATGCAACTTACCGCCCATTCAGGGAAACTTACAACCAGATATTTTTTGTTCATCAGTGGTTTTCCCTGTAGCTATAGTGCGAAACACAATTTCTCGGCTAAAGCCAAGCCACTCTATTGGCCCTGATGGTTTTTCAGCTTTTTTCTATAAGCAAATCGTAAATGAAATTTGTTTTCCGCTCTCTTAAATTTTTTCTTTTTCCTTCCAACTTGGTTCCCTACCTTCTATTTGGCGCACTGCGACAGTGGTCCCCGTTTTTAAAAAAGGAGACGCTGCAAATGCATCGAACTATCGGCCAATTGCTTTTAACGTCTGTTCCATGTCGCATGATGGAGGCTATTATTAGAAAAACAATGCTTGAATACTTGGAGAAGCATAATCTAATAAAACCTGACCAATATGGCTTTATGCCTGGCCGTTCATCGACCTACCAGCTGTTGCTTGCCTTAGACTCTTGGACCAGTGCGCTTGACCTTGGTATAAACTCCGATGTTATCTATTTCGATTTCCAAAAAGCCTTTGAGTCCGTTAACCACCGTGGCCTCCTTATAAAATTAGAGGCGATGGGTTTCACAGGTCAGCTCAAATCATGGCTCACCGATTTCCTCAGAAACAGATCACAGCGCGTCTTGGTGGAGGGTTCCTTCTCGTCTGAGGCAAGGGTCCCAAGCGGTGTGCCCCAGGGATCCGTTTTGGGTCCTCTCCTCTTTGTCATTTTTTTAAACGACTTAAACTGTAACTCTAACTCGGTCATTGGTTTTAAATGTGCAGATGATCTCAAGATTAGTTCGGAGGTCATTAGACTGGCTGATAGTGTTCATGTCCAGACCATTGCTGATCATATCCATGATTGGGCATTGACTTGGAAATTGCCGCTATCTGATGCAAAATGCCAGGCATTCTGTATTGGTAATTCTAACGCTTGTATTGCGTACTCAATTAATGGCGAGCCCATCCCTTGCACTTCCGACATTCGTGATCTTGGTGTTTGGTTTACTACCAACCTTAAACCATCACTCCACTGTGCCAAGGTGACAGCCTCTGCATACCGTCGTCTGGCTATCATAAATCGTTGTTTCATTTCCGGAAACAGGGACATTAAGCTGTGGGCCTTTAAGGTGTTCGTTCGACCTCTTCTTGAATATGCGACTCCGGTCTGGTCTCCTTCCCTACTAAAGGATATTGATATGGTTGAGCGCGTCCAGCGCCGCTTTACCAAGAGCCTTAGAGGCTTTGAGAAAATCTCATACGCGAAAAGATTATCCCTTCTTGGCCTCGACTCTCTGGAACTTCGCAGGTTGAAGTTCGATCTCATCTTAACATTCAGGATCCTAAATGGCCATGTGGGCATTGACCTGCCGTTCTTCGATGCCAGTCCGGCTCTGTCCACTCGAGGCCACTCACTTAAGCTTGCTTGTCCGACATTTCTTACTGAGTCCAGACGTAGTTTTTTCTCTGTTAGAGTCATTCGGGTATGGAACTCCCTACCTGACACACTAGTTACTAGCAAGAACGTGGCTACCTTTCGACAAAACCTTGCATCGGTTGCACTTACCAAATTCCTAAAAAGGCCTGAACATGTCCAACTTTCTATATGAAATCCCCCCTCCAACCTGCTCTCTCCTCCGGGCTGTGTTTTAGTTTATTTCTTAAATTCAAGGATGGGTATTAGTGGGTCTTGACCCCTTCCTTCTCCTGACTAATTTATTTTTAGTCAAATATTTTATTATTATTATTATTATTATTATTATTATACATCATGTTTAATCATAGATTCTCAAGCTTGTATATTTTACCGTTGGTATCTAATGCCAAATTATCATCATGTTTATGAATTTCGCAGAATTGTGGGATACCATTGTCAATCTGTAGTTAAAGTTACAACTAGACCTGTCAACTCAACAATTGTAGATTTTGTCAAGGGTACCGTCATTATCAGGAATGGTATTTCAATTGAAGTCTTAGGGAATTTTGACCAACCAGTTGAAACTGAAAGGAGAAATTTTATTATTAGAGCTGGTAGACATGATGAAGCTTATTTGGAAACGGCTTCAGAACCACATAGACCACAAAAAGGTCAAATTGGAGACATCCAAAATAATTCAACGTCGTCATCAGAATTTTTGTTTGCTAGAGATATGGTAAAGTGTGTATTTTATGAAGAAAACATGAGGTGTATGTTAACTCCTAGCTATTTGGCACAAATAATTACTAAAAAGGACAACGCCTTGCCTATGGTTTTGTCTAATAATAAAATATTTGTCTCACCTGAGGGACAATTGAAATCAGAAATTGTTCAATCAGCACCTGTAGTGGTTCACTTGTCATTTAGAAATTATACACTTCATATAGCAAGGAAGAAGGTTTGTCCCAAGATAGATTCCATTGAAGGAATTACGGGATGTCATTCTTGTGCAACAATGGCAATTATACACGTGAAGGCGCACAGTGCTTGTTTACCTGGTGAGGTAAGCGTTCACTTTGAGTTTATCACGTTATCTACGAAGGTTCTTTCATTGTTGACAGAAGCTACTGAATTTGAAATACAAGTGAACATTGATGTTCGCTGTATTTCTGATAAACTGTGTATTAAATCCCGTGCTGGTTCGTCGTGTGAGCCAATCAAGGGATGTTTTGATGATCCCGTGGTAATTTTAGAGCAACCAAATATCACTTTTTCGCGATCACAAGCTGGTTTAGCGCCAGGTGATGACCCTTGGTTTACTTCTTGGTTTTCTTCCTTAACTAGTGGGTTTTTTCCCGAACGTGCTTACCATTATATACGTAGAGGTAGCCGTATTGGCAATTGTGTTTTTTATTTCATGTGTTTTAGGGTGTATCAGAGGTCGTTAATACCTATACCACGTTTGCTGTGAAGTGTGTTTTAAGTTTGCTGTCTAACATTAGTTTATGTTTTACTTTAGCTTAGTAGATGTTAAGTTTAAGGATTGTATTAGTTAGCAGAAAAGTGTTTCTCACCGATTAGAAACCGATTCAAAACACTTTTCTTTCTCCATACCGGCGGTGTATGTAATTCGCTAATTAGTATTTATTAATTAATAACTTAACAAAATAATTTTAAAAGCATAAACCACTTCTGTGCCTATCTTGCATTGTGCAGGCAGATTTCCAACTTGGAAGCAAAGCCCTGTTGTGTGTTCAAAGGGTTAAGAGACGAGAACTTCTGTTCTCAAGTTAGGTCAATCCAAGGACGTAAGAGAGCAGAACTACTGGAAAGGGTTGGATAACAAAACGTCATCAACGGCAGCACATTCTATTACCAAATGTAGAGAGCTAAAAAAAGGGTGAACGAGAATTGAGTACCAGATTGCGGTGCTGGTCAGACACACTTTCTCGTCAGCCTGCTTAGTGTTCGGACCTCTTTAAAGTTGCTGTAGTGGAGACATCCTGCAAAACGGAAATGGGCACTTTGTTGAAGTGAGTACTGTAATAGGATTAGAGTGTTTCTTGGATTTGAAAATATTGATAACGAATTGGTTTCTTCCTTCAAATTTATCTTTAATGTAAAATTGCCATTAATTGTAAATAATGTAAATAATTTTATTTTAGTATAAAATAAATTAGTGTTATTTTAACACTTAACAAAGAGTAGTTATTGCGAGGACCAAGCATAAAGGTACTATTTACAATCACGAGCCTAAATTATTAATTACCAAACCCACTATTACAATATTTTGATTCTGGACTCCTACTTCCAATACTTAAAGATTGACATTTCGAGGAGGAAAGTGACAACTGCCACATCGTAGACCAACTCGACCAAAAGGGCAGGCGAAGGACTCGCAGATACGATCTCAGTTCCAATCTTTATGTCGTCCGCAAATTTTGAACCATATGGTGAAGAAGTATTCAGGTCAAAATCATTTAAAAAGATTAGAAACAATAATGGTCCTAGAACCGAACCTTGAGGGACACCACTCACCATGTCAACCTTGTCCGAGAGAGTAAATTCAATTTTAACTTGTTGTGTTCGGTTTCCGAGAAATGCAGCCAACCAATTTAAAAGCAATCCACCAATGCCACATCCATTTAATTTTGCAAGAAGTTTTCGGTGGACAACCGATTCGAACGCTTTTTTGAAATCAAAATAGACTACATCGCTCTGGGCACCAATGTCTAATGCATCGGTCCACCGGTCTAGCATACTCAAAAGGTTGTGTGTGGTTGAGTGGCCTGGGAGAAACCCAAATTGATCCGGTTCAATGATGGATGTCACCATTAAGAAAGGTAACATAGTATACCTGATGACAGCCTCCATGACTTTACAGATCACACATCTCAATGAGATAGGCCTGTAATTTTGAGGATTCGATGCCGAACCTTTCTTGAAGACTGGAATAACAATAGCATTTTTCCACTGATCTAGAGTTCTCCTTGTTCAAAAGACATAGCAAAAAGTTGAGATAATGGGTAGCAAATTTCAGCTGATATCTGCTTAAGTAAAAATGCTGAAATGCCATCTGGGCCACATGAAGTACTAGATTTAAGATTTGTCAATGCAGAGCGACCAGCAGTTTGGCTAAACTTTACAGTGGGACACTTACTTTGCCCACATGGATTTTGGGGCCACGGGAGATTTTGGTTACCATCATCTATAATATCCCATTTTCTGGAAAATCTTGCTTAAAAGTACAATTTTGTAAACGAAGCAAGCAGTCTGCATTAAAGACTGTCCTTGTGAGGATA